>CANSGD010001075.1:0-268728 GCA_947645195.1 Patellifolia procumbens | reverse complement strand
GGATTTTTGAAAATAGGTTTGATTTCTCAAAAACTGGCACTGTCAAGCACATTTGACCCTAAGGTAACCCAATAGTGGAAACTAAAGCCTTCCACAGGTTCGACTATCCCATTTAGAATGGTTTCAAATATTCACCAAAAATGCCTCACGGGCGTGTATCGGGGGTCACTGTACATAGAGTTTTTATAGAATTGTTGTAATCTTTAGAAAAATAGCGTCACAATGAACTTGGACCATCTAGATATCATTGCATAGGAACCTTAAGTCTACTTGGCAACTAGAAAAGGCATCCTTTGTTTGATTTTAAGAAATCACCAAAATTACACTCAGGTGTATACCCCAGGTCACTAACTCGGAGGATATTTTATAATATGTTTGATCTCTCAGAAAATAGGACTGTAAAGCACATTATTCCCCCACAATGCCCAAGAGTGGAAGTTAAAGTCTTCCACCGGTTCGATTTTGCCTTTTTAGAATGGTGTCAAAAATTCACCAAAAATGCCTCACGGGCGTGTACCGGGGGTCACTGATCATAGAGATCTTAAAGAATTGTTGATCTCTACAGAAAAAAGGCGTCAAAATGCAATTCGACTGTGGAGAAATCAATGCTTAGGAAACCTGAAGTCTACTTGGGGTCCACAAGAGGCCTCCTTAGTTTGATTTCAAGAAGTCTCAAATTAATACTCAGGCGTGTACCCCGGTTCACTAGCTCGGTGGATTTTTGAAAATAGGTTTGATTTCTCAAAAAGTGGCACTATAAAGCACATTTGACCCTAAGGTAACCCAATAGTGGAACCTAAAGCCTTCCATAGGTTCGACAATCCCATTTAGAATGGTTTCAAATATTCACCAAAAATGCCTAACGGGCGTGTACCGGGGGTCACTGAACATAGAGGTTTTATAGAATTGTTCTGATCTTTAGAAAAATAGCGCCACAATGAACTTGGACCATCTAGATATCATTGCATAAGAAACTTAAGTCTACTTGGCAAACAGAAAAGGCATCCTTAGTTTAATTTGAAGAAATCCCCAAAATTACACTCAGTTGTGTACCCCGGGTCACTAACTCGGAGGATATTTTATAATATGTTTTATTTCTCAGAATACAGGACTGTAAAGCATATTATTCCCACAGGGCGTCCAATAGTGGAAGTTAAAGCCTTCCACAGGTTCGATTTTTCCTTTTTAGAATGGTTTCAAAATTTCACAAAAAATGCCTCACAGGCGTGTACCGGGGGTCACTGAACATAGAGATTTTAAAGAATTGTTTAACTCTAAAGAAAAATGACGTCAAAATGAAATTCGACTGTGGAGAAATCAATGTTTAGGAACCTGAAGTCTACTTGGGGTCCACAAGAGGCCTCCTTAGTTTGATTTCAAGAAGTCTCCGAATTAATACTCAGGCGTGTACCCCGGTTCACTAACTCGGGGGGATTTTTGATTTCTCAAAAATAGGCACTGTAAAGCACATTTGACCCTAAGGTAACCCAATAGTGGAAACTAAAGCCTTCCACGGGTTCAACTATCTCATTTAGAATGGTTTAAAATTTTCACCAAAAATGCCTCACGTGCGTGTACCGGGGGTCACTGAACATAGAGGTTTTATAGAATTGTTGTAATCATTAGAAAAATAGCGTCACAATGAACTTGGACCATCTAGATATCATTGCATACGAACCTTAAGTCTACTTGGCAACCAGAAAAGGCATCCTTTGTTTGATTTTAAGAAATCACAAAAATTACACTCAGGTGTGTACCCCGGGTCACTAACTCGGAGGATATTTTATAATATGTTTGATTTCTCAGAAAACAGGATTGTAAAGCATATTATTCCCACAGGGCGCCCAATAGTGGAAGTTAAAACCTTCCACAGGTTCGATTTTGCCTTTTTAGAATGGTTTCAAAAATTCACAAAAAATGCCTCACGGGCGTGTACCGGGGGTCACTGAACATACAGATTTTAAAGAATTGTTCAACTCTAAAGAAAAATGACGTCAAAATGAAATTCGACTGTGGAGAAATCAATGTTTAGGAACCTGAAGTCTACTTGGGGTCCACAAGAGGCCTCCTTAGTTCGATTTCAAGAAGTCTCCTAATTAATACTCAGGCGTGTTTCCCGGTTCACTAACTCGGGGGGATTTTTGAAAATAGGTTTGATTTCACAAAAAGTGGCACTGTAAAGCACATTTGACCCTAAGGTAACCCAATAGTGGAAACTAAAGCCTTCCATAGGTTCAACTATCCCATTTAGAATGGTTTCAAATATTCACCAAAAATTCCTCACATGCGTGTATCGGGGGTCACTGAACATAGAGGTTTTATAGAATTGTTGTAATCTTTAGAAAAATAGCGTCACAATGAACTAAGACCATCTAGATATCATTGCATAGGAACCTTAAGTCTACTTGGCAAACAGAAAAGGCATCCTTAGTTTAATTTGAAGAAATCCCCAAAATTACACTCAGTTGTGTACCCCGGGTCACTAACTCGGAGGATATTTTATAATATGTTTTATTTCTCAGAATACAGGACTGTAAAGCATATTATTCTCACAGGGCGTCCAATAGTGGAAGTTAAAGCCTTCCACAGGTTCGATTTTTCCTTTTTAGAATGGTTTCAAAATTTCACAAAAAATGCCTCACGGGCGTGTACCAGGGGTCACTGAACATAGAGATTTTAAAGAATTGTTTAACTCAAAAGAAAAATGACGTCAAAATGAAATTCGACTGTGGAGAAATCAATGTTTAGGAACCTGAAGTCTACTTGGGGTCCACAAGAGGCCTCCTTAGTTTGATTTCAAGAAGTCTCCGAATTAATACTCAGGCGTGTACCCCGGTTCACTAACTCGGGGGGATTTTTGTTTTCTCAAAAACTGGCACTGTAAAGCACATTTGACCCTAAGGTAACCCAATAGTGGAAACTAAAGCCTTCCACGGGTTCAACTATCCCATTTAGAATGGTTTCAAATATTCACCAAAAATTCCTCACGTGCTTGTACCGGGGGTCATGACCATAGAGATTTTATAGAATTGTTGTAATCATTAGAAAAATAGCGTCACAATGAACTTGGACCATCTAGATATCATTGCATACGAACCTTAAGTCTACTTGGCAACCAGAAAAGGCATCCTTTGTTTGATTTTAAGAAATCACAAAAATTACACTCAGGTGTGTACCCCGAGTCACTAACTCGGAGGATATTTTATAATATGTTTGATCTCTCAGAAAATAGGACTGTAAAGCACATTATTCCCCCACAATGCCCAATAGTGGAAGTTAAAGTCTTCCACAGGTTCGATTTTTCCTTTTTAGAATGGTTTCAAAAATTCACCAAAAATGCCTCACGGGCATGTACCGGGGGTCATTGAACATAGAGATCTTAAAGAATTGTTGAACTCTAAAGAAAAATTGCGTCAAAATGAAATTCGACTGTAGAGAAATCAATGCTCAGGAACCTGAAGTCTACTTGGAGTCCACAAGAGGCCTCGCTCCTTAGTTTGATTTAAAGAAGTCTCACAATTAATACTCAGGCGTGTACCCCGGTTCACTTGCTCGGGGGATTTTTGAAAATAGGTTTGATTTCTCAAAAAGTGGCACTGTAAACCACATTTGACCCTAAGGTAACCTAATAGTGGAAACTAAAGACTTCCACAGGTTCGCCTATCCCATTTAGAATGGTTTCAAATATTCACCAAAAATGCCTCACGGGGACCTGGGGTCACTGAACATAGAGGTTTTATAGAATTGTTCTAATCTTTAGAAAAATAGCGCCACAATGAACCTGGACCATCTAGATATCATTGCATAAGAACCTTAAGTCTACTTGGCAACCATAAAAGGCATCCTTTGTTTGATTTTAAGAAATCACCAAAATTACACTCAGTTGTGTACCCCGGGTCACTAACTCGGAGGATATTTTATAATATGTTTGATTTCTCAGAAAACAGGACTGTAAAGCATATTATTCCCACAGGGCGCCCAATAGTGGAAGTTAAAACCTTCCACAAGTTCGATTTTGCCTTTTTAGAATGGTTTGAAAAATTCACAAAAAATGCCTCACGGGCGTGTACCGGGGGTCATTGAACATAAAGATTTTAAAGAATTGTTCAACTCTAAAGAAAAATGACGTCAAAATGAAATTCGACTGTGGAGAAATCAATGTTTAGGAACCTGAAGTCTACTTGGGGTCCACAAGAGGCCTCCTTAGTTCGATTTCAAGAAGTCTCCGAATTAATACTCAGGCGTGTTTCCCGGTTCACTAACTCGGGGGGATTTTTGAAAATAGGTTTGATTTCACAAAAAGTGGCACTGTAAAGCACATTTGACCCTAAGGTAACCCAATAGTGGAAACTAAAGCCTTCCATAGGTTCAACTATCCCATTTAGAATGGTTTCAAATATTCACCAAAAATTCCTCACATGCGTGTATCGGGGGTCACTGAACATAGAGGTTTTATAGAATTGTTGTAATCTTTAGAAAAATAGCGTCACAATGAACTAAGACCATCTAGATATCATTGCATAGGAACCTTAAGTCTACTTGGCACCCAGAAAAGGCATCCTTAGTTTGATTTTAAGAAATCACCAAAATTACACTCAAGTGCGTACCCCGGGTCACTAACTCGGAGGATATTTTATAATATGTTTGATCTCTAAGAAAATAGGACTGTAAAGCACATTATTCCCCCACAACGCCCAATAGTGGAAGTTAAAGTCTTCCACAAGTTCGATTTTGCCTTTTTAGAATGGTTTCAAAAATTCACCAAAAATGCCTCACGGGCGTGTACCGGGGGTCATTGAACATAGAGATGTTAAAGAATTGTTGAACTCTAAAGAAAAATAGCGTCAAAATGAAATTCGACTGTGGAGAAATCAATGCTTAGGAACCTGAAGTCTACTTGGGGTCCACAAGAGGCCTCCTTAGTTTGATTTCAAGAAGTCTCCGAATTCATACTCAGGCGTCTACCCCGGTTGACTAACTCAGGGGATTTTTGAAAATAGGTTTGATTTCTCAAAAAGTGGCACTGTAAAGCACATTTGACCCTAAGGTAACCCAATAGGGGAAACTAAAGCCTTCCAAACGTTCGACGATCCCATTTAGAATGGTTTCAAATATTCACCAAAAATGCCACACGGGCGTGTACCGGGGGTCACTGAACATAGAGGTTTTATAGAATTGTTCTAATCTTTAGAAAAATAGCGTCACAATGAACTTGGACCATCTAGATCTCATTGCATAGGAACCTTAAGTCTACTTGGCAACTAGAAATGGCATCCTTTGTTTGATTTTAAGAAATCACCAAAATTACACCCAGGTGTGTACCCCTGGTCACTAACTCGGAGGATATTTTATAATATGTTTAATCTCTCAGAAAATAGGACTGTAAAGCACATTATTCCCCCACAACGCCCAATATTGGAAGTTAAAGTCTTCCACAGGTTTGATTTTGCCTTTTTCGAATGGTTTCAAAAATTCACCAAAAATGCCTCACGGGCGTGTACCGGGGGTCACTGAACATAAAGATCTTAAACAATTGTTGAACTTTAAAGAAAAATGGTGTCAAAATGAAATTCGACTGTAGAGAAATCAATGCTCAGGAACCTGAAGTCTACTTGGGGTCCACAAGAGGCCTCCTTAGTTTGATTTCAAGAAGTCTCATAATTAATACTCAGGCGTGTACCCCGGTTCACTTGCTCGGGGGATTTATGAAAATAGGTTTGATTTTTTAAAAAGTAGCACTGTAAAGCACATTTGACCCTAAGGTAACCCAATAGTGGAAACTAAAGCCTTCCACAGGTTCGACGATCCCATTTAGAATGGTTTCAAATATTCACCAAAAATGCCTCACGGGCGTGTACCGGGGTCACTGAACATAGAGGTTTTATGGAATTGTTGTAATCTTTAGAAAAATAGCGTCACAATGAACTTGGACCATCTAGATATGATTGCATAGGAACCTTAAGTCTACTTGGCACCCATAAAAGGTATCCTTAGTTTGATTTTAATAAATCACAAAAATTACAGTCAAGTGTGTACCCCGGGTCACTAACTGGGAGGATATTTTACAATATTTTTGATCTCTCAGAAAATAGGACTGTAAAGCAAATTATTCCCCCACAACGCCCAATAGTGGAAGTTAAAGTCTTCGACAGGTTTGATTTTGCCTTTTAAGAATGGTTTCAAAAATTCACCAAAAAAATTCCTCACAGGCGTGTACCAAGTGTCACTAAACATAGAGATCTTAAAGAATTGTTGAACACTAAAGAAAAATGGCGTCAAAATTAAATTCGACTGTGGAGAAATCAATGCTTAGGAACCTGAAGTCTACTTGGGGTCCACAAGAGGCCTCCTTAGTTTGATTTCAACAAGTCTCACAATTAATACTCAGGCGTGTACCCAGGTTCACTAACTCGGGGGATTTTTGAAAATAGGTTTGATTTCTCAAAAAGTGGCACTGTAAAGCACATTTGACCCTAAGGTAACCCAATAGGGGAAACTAAAGCCTTCCAAACGTTCGACGATCCCATTTAGAATGGTTTCAAATATTCACCAAAAATGCCTCACGGGCGTGTACCGGGGGTCACTGAACATAGAGGTTTTATAGAATTGTTCTAATCTTTAGAAAAATAGCGTCACAATGAACTTGGACCATCTAGATCTCATTGCATAGGAACCTTAAGTCTACTTGGCAACTAGAAAAGGCATCCTTTGTTTGATTTTAAGAAATCACCAAAATTACACCCAGGTGTGTACCCCTGGTCACTAACTCGGAGGATATTTTATAATATGTTTAATCTCTCAGAAAATAGGACTGTAAAGCACATTATTCCCCCACAACGCCCAATATTGGAAGTTAAAGTCTTCCACAGGTTCGATTTTTCCTTTTTAGAATGGTTTCAAAAATTCACCAAAAATGCCTCACGGGCGTGTACCGGGGGTCACTGAACATAGAGATCTTAAAGAATTGTTGAACTCTAAAGAAAAATGGCGTCAAAATGAAATTCGACTGTAGAGAAATCAATGCTCAGGAACCTGAAGTCTACTTGGGGTCCACAAGAGGCCTCCTTAGTTTGATTTCAAGAAGTCTCACAATTAATACTCAGGCGTGTACCCCGGTTCACTTGCTCGGGGGATTTATGAAAATAGGTTTGATTTTTTAAAAAGTAGCACTGTAAAGCACATTTGACCCTAAGGTAACCCAATAGTGGAAACTAAAGCCTTCCACAGGTTCGACGATCCCATTTAGAATAGTTTCAAATATTCACCAAAAATGCCTCACGGGCGTGTACCGGGGTCACTGAACATAGAGGTTTTATGGAATTGTTGTAATCTTTAGAAAAATAGCGTCACAATGAACTTGGACCATCTAGATATGATTGCATAGGAACCTTAAGTCTACTTGGCACCAAGAAAAGGCATCCTTAGTTTGATTTTAATAAATCACAAAAATTACACTCAAGTGTGTACCCCGGGTCACTAACTCGGAGGATATTTTACAATATTTTTGATCTCTCAGAAAATAGGACTGTAAAGCAAATTATTCCCCCACAACGCCCAATAGTGGAAGTTAAAGTCTTCCGCAGGTTCGATTTTGCCTTTTTAGAATGGTTTCAAAAATTCACCAAAAATGCCTCACGGGCGTGTACCGGGGGTCACTAAACATAGAGATCTTAAAGAATTATTGAACTCTAAAGAAAAATGGCGTCAAAATGAAATTCGACTGTGGAGGAATCAATGCTTAGGAACCTGAAGTCTACTTGGGGTCCACAAGAGGCCTCCTTAGTTTGATTTCAACAAGTCTCACAATTAATACTCAGGCGTGTACCCAGGTTCACTAACTCGGTGGATTTTTGAAAATAGGTTTGATTTCTCAAAAAGTGGCACTGTAAAGCACATTTGACCCTAAGGTAACCCAATAGGGGAAACAAAATCCTTCCACAGGTTCGACGATCCCATTTAGTATGGTTTCAAATATTCACCAAATACCACACGGGCGTGTACCGGGGGTCACTGAACATAGAGGTTTTATAGAATTGTTCTAATCTTTAGAAAAATAGCGTCACAATGAACTTGGACCATCTAGATCTCATTGCATAGGAAACTTAAGTCTACTTGGCAACTAGAAAAGGCATCCTTTGTTTGATTTTAAGAAATCACCAAAATTACACCCAGGTGTGTACCCCGGGTCACTAACTCGGAGGATATTTTATAATATGTTTGATCTCTCAGAAAATAGGACTGTAAAGCACATTATTCCCCCACAACGCCCAATAGTGGAAGTTAAAGTCTTCCACAAGTTCGATTTTGCCTTTTTAGAATGGTTTCAAAAATTCACCAAAAATGCCTCACGGGCATGTACCGGGGGTCATTGAACATAGAGATCTTAAAGAATTGTTGAACTCTAAAGAAAAATGGCGTCAAAATGAAATTCGACTGTGGAGAATTCAATGCTTAGGAACCTGAAGTCTACTTGGGGTCCACAAGAGGCCTCCTTAGTTTGATTTCAAGAAGTCTCACAATTAATACTCAGGCGTGTACCCCGGTTCACTAGCTCGGGGGATTTTTGAAAATAGATTTGATTTATCAAAAAGTGGCACTGTAAAGCACATTTGACCCTAAGGTAACCCAATAGTGGAAACTAAAGCCTTCCACAGGTTCGATTATCCCATTTAGAATGGTTTCAAATATTCACCAAAAATGCTTCACGGGCGTGTACCGGGGTCACTGAACATAGAGGTTTTATAGAATTATTGTAATCTTTAGAAAAATAGCGTCACAATGAAATTGGACCATCTAGATATCATTGCATAGGAACCTTAAGTCTACTTGGCACCCAGAAAAGGCATCCTTAGTTTGATTTTAAGAAATCACCAAAATTACACTCAAGTGTGTACCCCGGGTCACAAACTCGAAGGATATTTTATAGGGAAATTCCCATTGGTATACTAGTGAATTTATGAAATCCCACTGGTATAGCACTAAGTTTAAAAATCCCAAATAAATACTTTAATTTCTGTAGTAATTAATTAGGTGACATTTTTTTGGTTTAATGCCCTAATTATCCATTGAAGATGTTAACCATGGTCAATTGAAAATTACCCCCTAATTAAAACCCTAAAATCTAAAAATTAACCCCCCATTCGTATCCTTCTTTCTTTCTCTATCATCCTCTGCTAACCCCCTTCGTATCCTTCTTTCTTACTCTATCATCCTCTGCTCTCCTCTCTCTCTCTGTTGCTCTCCTCTCTGCATTTTGCTGCCATGTCAAATTACACTCGTGGTTCATGCTCGACGGGGAACAATCTTCAAGGTAAATTGGTTAAATTCAAGCAGTGCAGTTGTTCTCAGTTTTACGATGTGAAGGTTTCTCGTTCGAAGAACAATCCTGGGAGGCCGTTCTATAAATGCGCTGGATGCGGGGAATTTGATTGGGTTTACGAAGAGGATATGGTGGAGCTTCAGTCAGGTGCATCAAGAAATCCTGATTGGGGGACAGAAGTTGGTGGCCTGCGAATTGCAATTGAAGGGTTCGCAAGAACAACAAATATCCCTGTAAAGATTGGTGCTTTGTTGTATATGGTGTTATTAATTTGTGTAATGCTTAAGTAGAAAAGATTGGGTTTGTTCAGTAAATCTGTAAGGGCTTTTCTTTTGGGGTTGTTGGTAGTGTTATTGTTTGTTAGGGTTTGTTTGGATGGATTAGTGTTTGTAAGTGTTTATGATTAATTGAAGAAAGGATTTCATTGCTCATGATTTTTTGTCTTTGTTCATAAATTAACTGAACAATAATTTAACAAGTTGAATATACTTGTATCAGATAACATTACATGCTAATGTTGAAAAACACTTGGATTGACATTACTTGGGTAATAGGACCAGAAACAGCCAAAATGCATAGCCTAACTTGTTCTAATTCACATGTTTGGACACAAAAAGATGGCAAAAAGTATTAACAAAAGTGGCAAAAGTGCAAAATCCTAATATAAACCAGTGCTCCCTTTCACTTCACTTCACTTCCTATTGCTCCCTTTGCCTTTCTTGGATGCTTGTGTAGATGACTGTGCCATATCCTTTCCTTTGCCTTGGTTTGCTTTTTTTTGCTTCTTAATTGGGCCATTTTGACAGCTATTAATGTTGTGCCCAAACTCACCACACCTACCACATCTGTATGTCTTGCTCCTTTTTCCCTTTCTTTGTTCCTCTTCCCCTCTTCTTCTATTTTTAACAGGCCTTCCCACTCTTCTTTTGAGGACTGGTGGTTCAATAGCAGGAAGCTCAGTTGCTGGCCATTGGTCCTTGTCTGGTATTGGCTTAATCCCAGCACCATAGGCCATCTTATACCTCTGGACGGAGTACCATTCATGTACAAATCTCATGGGGTCTAACCCAGCATGCAGTATAGCCCTCATTCCATGTTTACATGGAATTCCTGTAAGCTGCCATTGGTTGCACTTACAGGTGTGATTGTTCAAACTCACATGCAGCTGGGACTTACCATCTCCTATTTCATACTCCCCCTTACTAGATAAAGATGCCCTACATGTTCTGGACTCATTGCACAACACTTGAACTCTCTTCACTATGTTTGGACATACATCATTCCTGCTCCATTGCTCACATAACTCTCTTCTTGTAGCTAATCTTACCATAGTGACTCTTCTCACATCTGCAAGTGAACAAAGAGTGATTAAGATCAGTTCACTCAATATAGTTTCATAGATCAGTTCAGCATTTCAATAAAGATGAACTTACTCTCCAGTAATGTCAGCACTGGCCTACTCCTGTCAGTCCCTAATGTGGCATTAAAGCTTTCAACAAAGTTGGTTTTATTGACATCACACTTGAAAGCTGGATTGAACTTGTGTTTGGACCATCTCCCTTGATCACCTAGGTTTGCTAGCCAAATTCTTCCACCAGGCTTGTGCTTCTCTATTTGTGTCATAGCTTTCTTGAAAGTGAAATCTGAGTATGCTCCTGCTGCCAGCCGGAATAATTGCCACATCTTGGGCCCACTGAACACATTCTTCCAATTGACACTCAAATGTTTAGCACAGAACCTTCTCTCAACTTCTGGCCAAAGATCAGAGCATGCTTTGTCTATGGCCTGTACATCAGTTCATCAACTCAGCATCACAGTCAAACAAGCATATATGTAACTTTATTAAAATACAGAATAAAAGCAAGGAAAATATACCTTATGCCTATCTGAGATTATGCACCAATTGTCCCCTCTTTCACTGCCTTGCAGAACATTTTTTAAGTGATACAAAAAGAACCTCCATGTTTGTTCATCCTCTCCTGAGACTATAGCCCATGCCAATGGGAACATTTCATTGTTCCCATCCATGGCTATAGCTGACAACAACACACCCCCATAATTACCTTTCAAAAAGGTACCATCAACCCCAATAAGACCCCTACAACCAGCAACAACACCATCCAAACATGCTTTGAATGAAATGAAAATTGAACTAAAACAAAGTGGTCTCTCAACATGGTTTGGGGGGTTCCAGGCACAATGAGCAGTAGATGATGGGTTGGTCTGTTTGATGACCTCACAGTAGGTAGGGAGGAAAGAGTATGAAGTGTCATAACCCCCATGAATCAAGTGCAGGGCTGTATTTTTTGCTCTGTAAAGTGTGCTTTTCTTCATTTGCACTTTGTATCTCTCCCAAAGCAACTCATTAAGTGCTTTACCTGGAATCTCATTGTTTGCCCTTATGTCTTCAATGAGAACCTTAGCAGCCCAATGAGCATTGACCATAGTGTTATCAGTTTCAATCCCTAGGTAGGTATGCTCACTTGGTTCTATAGACTTTATTTCCCATGTAACTCCATCAACTAACCTAGAGGAATGTAACCTCCACTGACACCTTGAATCACTACATATGACTGTATATTGCATACTCCCTGCCCTCTCAACCACAATAGTGAAGCCAGATTGAATACAATAATCTCTGATCACATCCTTGCAATGCTGCTTATCACAGAACAGAAGCCATGGTTTTAGGACAATATTGCCAAAGCCTTCATCTTTGTAGAACTCTCCATTGTTGTAAAGTCTTTGGATGTAGTTCTCAAAATCATCACAGTCATCCTGCCAGATTGGGCCCTCAAATGCATCAAAGTCATCATGTATTGTGGGTGTAATTTCATTACCAAGGTCAATAGCCTCATCCTGTAAATGCTCACTCTCATCATCTAATGATATGGTTTCATCACTCTCACTTCCAACAATCACACTTGGATCATAACTTGCACCCTCTTCACCAAAATCAGCATCATGGTCAGTTCTGAGGCTCATAGATAAAGCTCTGACCCTACCCCTCCTCTTGGGAGCATTTTCAACAGGAGCAGCCCAGGTTCCTCTCTTCTTGGCTGTGGTTTTTGGCACCCTTTTTTTGAAAAGTGGGGATTGTGTTTGAAAATTGGAAGACTGTGCTATTTCTTGTGTTACAGTTTGGGTTGGCATCACTTCCACATCTCCCTGAGCTCTCCCTCCCTCCCTGCACCTCTCCCTGCCCTCCCTCCCCTCCCTGCACCTCTCCCTGCCCTCCCAGCACCTCTCCCTGACCTCCCAGCACTCCTCCCAATCCCTGCACCCCTCCCATGCCCTGCTCCCTCCCTCTCCCTGAACCCCTTATCTTTTGTTTGCCTCTCCCTCTATCTGACCCAATATCTCCCTCAAAAGGCTCAATCTCAATATCTTTCCAATACTCTAAATTGTCAAGCACAATGTCATTAATGGCATTAGGTGATGGTGGCTCATTTAGACTCCCAACATCATAAGTCATTGTTTGAGGGGAATGATGGTGTGTCAGGGTAAGCCCCACTGTCAATAGGTGTACCATCAGGGTTCACAACTACAACATCTTGCATTAATCTGAAACTCCTCCTAGGAGTTTGAAGCTTTGTTGGTGATTTGGGGGAAGGTTCAATATTAGTCTCATTGTGTTCTGTGATGGGCCTAAGGCTAATAGCAACTACAACAACTGCTGTGGGTTTGGTTGACTCTGCTACCCAAATGTGAATCAAGTCCCTTCTAGGTATGTCAGTAAGCAACTGAAGCAGATGTACATCAGTGTTCAATGGACAGTGTTTCATTTTGTGCAAATATGTGAAGTTTGGGTATTTGGGGATTGGGTTTTGTTCCTTGTTTGCTGCCTCCCAATAATCATTAATTAAGTCCAGCAAATTAAGCTTGTCAACATCATCCACAACTACATTAGCATCTTTGCCTTTATATTGAAACCTTAATACAAGATTATCTCCCATTTTTCACTCACCTATACAATAATGAACCATAACAGCAAGATTTTAATAACAATGCATATCAAAAAATCCAAAATTTAGACAAAATATAACCTTAACAAAACTAACAGATCCATATATGGCAATATATTCCAGAAAAAAATCAAAAAAAATTCATGATCATGGCAATAAAGATAACCAACAACCACATACCAAAAAAACGCACAAAAAGCATCAAGCAATGTGCTATTAATCATAATTCAAAATTTCAGAGTTCAACTACATCATTCATGAAACTAAATCAGCCATTACAACACCAAATATGCTGGTTCCATGAAAAAATCATCAAACCCACAAACCAAGAACAGTTCGAAATCGGAAAAAAAAAACAAGGAAAGAAAATGAAATCTAACCCAATATCTAGAACGCAAATCCAACTGTGCCTCCAGAAACGCTACCAAATCGTGGTTTTTTCCAAAAAATATGGAGAATTATGGGTGATGAAGCAGAGTGTTCAATGGGAAGTCGAAGAGTTTCATGAGAAAGAAGAAAGAGGAACGAGGAGAGGGGTTAGTGGGCCATAAGTGTACGGTTGGGGGTAATAATCCTAGGGGGTTAACCACAGTTAAAAAATTAGGGCATTAAACCAAAAAAATGTCACCTAATTAATTACTACAGAAATTTAAGTATTTATTTGGGATTTTTAAAGTTAGTGGTATACCAGTGGGATTTCATAAATTCACTAGTATACCAATGGGAATTTCCCTATTTTATAATATGCTTGATCTCTCAGAAAATAGGACTGTAAATCGCATTATTCCCCCACAACGCCCAATAGTGGAAGTTAAAGTCTTCCACTGGTTCGATTTTTCCTTTTTAGAATGGTTTCAAAAATTCACCAAAAATGCCCCACAGGCTTGTACCGGGGGTCACTGAACATAGAGATTTTAAAGAATTGTTGAACTCTAAAGAAAAATGGCGTCAAAATGAAATTCGACTGTGGAGAAATCAATGCTTAGGAACCTGAAGTCTACTTGGGGTCAAAAAGAGGACTCCTTTATTCGATTGCAAGAAGTCTCCGAATTAATACTCAGGCGTGTACCACAGTTTACTAACTCGGGGGATTTTTGAAAATAGGTTTGATTTCTCAAAAAGTGGCACTGTAAAGCCCATTTGACCCTAAGGTAACCCAATAGTGGAAACTAAAGCCTTCCACAGGTTCGACTATCCCATTTAGAATGGTTTCAAATATTCACCAAAAATGCCTCACGGGCGTGTACCGGGGGTCACTGAACAGAGAGGTTTTATAGAATTGTTGTAATCTTTAGAAAAATAGCGTCAAAATGAACTTGGACCATCCAGATATCATTGCATACGAACCTTAAGTCTACTTGGCAACCAGAAAAGGCATCCTTTGTTTGATTTTAAGAAATCACCAAAATTACACTCAGGTGTGTACCCCGGGTCACTAACTCGGAGGATATTTTATAATATGTTTGATCTCTCAGAAAATAGGACTGTAAAGCACATTATTCCCCCACAACGCCCAATAGTGGAAGTTAAAGTCTTCCACATGTTCGATTTTTCCTTTTTAGAATGGTTTCAAAAATTCACCAAAAATACCTCACGGGCTTGTACCGGGGGTCAGTGAACATAGAGATTTTAAAGAATTGTTGAACTGTAAAGAAAAATGGCGTCAAAATGAAATTCGACAGTGCAGAAATCAATGCTTAGGAACATGAAGTCAACTTGGGGTCCACAAGAGGCCTCCTTAGTTTGATTTCAAGAAGTCTCACAATTAATACTCAGGCGTGTACCCCGGTTCACTTGCTCGGGGATTTTTGAAAATAGGTTTGATTTCTCAAAAAGTGGCACTGTAAAGCACATTTGACCCTAAGGTAACCCAATAGTGGAAACTAAAGCCTTCCACAGGTTCGACTATCCCATTTAGAATGGTTTCAAATATTCACCAAAAATGCCTCACGGGCGTGTACCGGGGGTCACTGAACATAGAGGTTTTATAGAATTGTTGTAATCTATAGAAAAATAGCGTCAAAATGAACTTGGACCATCCAGATATCATTGCATACGAACCTTAAGTCTACTTGGCAACCAGAAAAGGCATCCTTTGTTTGATTTTAAGAAATCACCAAAATTACACTCAGGTGTGTACCCCGGGTCACTAACTCGGAGGATATTTTATAATATGTTTGATCTCTCAGAAAATAGGACTGTATAGCACATTATTCCCCCACAATGCCCAATAGTGCAAGTTAAAGTCTTCCACAGGTTCAATTTTTCCTTTTTAGAATGGTTTCAAAAACTCACCAAAAATGCCTCACGGGCGTGTACTGGGGGTCATTGAACATAGAGATTTTAAAAAATTGTTGAACTCTAAAGAAAAATAGCGTCAAAATGAAATTCGACTGTGGAGAAATCAATGCTTAGGAACCTGAAGTCTACTTGGGGTCCACAAGAGGCCTCCTTAGTTAGATTTCAAGAAGTCTCTGAATCAATACTCAGGTGTGTACCCCGGTTCACTAACTCGGGGGATTTGTGAAAATAGGTTTGATTTCTCAAAAACTGACACTGTAAAGCACATTTGACTCTAAGGTAACCCAATAGTGGAAACTAAAGACTTCCACAGGTTCGACTATCCCATTTAGAATGGTTTCAAATATTCACCAAAAATGCCTCACGGGCGTGTACCGGGGGTCACTGAACATAGAGGTTTTACAGAATTGTTGTAATCTTTAGAAAAATAGCGTTACAATGAACTTGGACCATCTAGATATCATTGCATAGGAACCTTAAGTCTACTTGGCACCCAGAAAAGGCATCCTTAGTTTGATTTTAAGAAATCACCAAAATTACACTCAAGTGTGTACCCCGGGTCACTAACTCGGAGGATATTTTATAATATATTTGATCTCTTAGAAAATAGGACTGTAAAGCACATTATTCCCCCACAACGCCCAATAGTGGAAGTTAATGTCTTCCACAGGTTCGATTTTGCCTTTTTAGAATGGTTTCAAAAATTCACCAAAAATGCCTCACGGGCGTGTACCGGAGGTCACTGAACATAGATATCATAAAGAATTGTTGAACTCTAAAGAAAAATGACGTCAAAATGAAATTCGACGGTGGAGAAATCAATGCTTAGGAACCTGAAGTCTACTTGGGGTCCACAAGAGGCCTCCTTAGTTTGATTTCAAGAAGTCTCATAATTAATACTCAGGCGTGTACCCCAGTTCACTAACTCGGGGGATTTTTGAAAATAGGTTTTATTTCTCAAAAAGTGGCACTGTAAAGCACATTTGACCCTAAGGTAACCCAATAGTGGAAACTAAAGCCTTCCACAGGTTCGACTATCCCATTTAGAATGGTTTCCAATTTTCACCAAAAATGCCTCACGGGCGTGTACCGGGGGTCATTAAACATAGAGGATTTATAGAATTGTTGTAATCTTTAGAAAAATAGTGTCACAATGAACTTGGACCATCTAGATATCATTGCATAGGAACCTTAAGTCTACTTGGCAACCAGAAAAGGCATCCTTAGTTTGATTTTAAGAAATCACCAAAATTACACTCAGGTGTGTACCCCGGGTCACTTACTCGGAGGATATTTTATAATATGTTTGATCTCTCAGAAAATAGGACTGTAAAGCACATTATTCCCCCACAACGCCCAATAGTGGAAGTTAAAGTCTTCCACATGTTCAATTTTTCCTTTTTAGAATGGTTTCAAAAATTCACCAAAAATACCTCACGGGCTTGTACCGGGGGTCAGTGAACATAGAGATTTTAAAGAATTGTTGAACTGTAAAGAAAAATGGCGTCAAAATGAAATTCGACAGTGCAGAAATCAATGCTTAGGAACATGAAGTCAACTTGGGGTCCACAAGAGGCCTCCTTAGTTTGATTTCAAGAAGTCTCACAATTAATACTCAGGCGTGTACCCCGGTTCACTTGCTCGGGGGATTTTTGAAAATAGGTTTGATTTCTCAAAAAGTGGCACTGTAAAGCACATTTGACCCTAAGGTAACCCAATAGTGGAAACTAAAGCCTTCCACAGGTTCGACTATCCCATTTAGAATGGTTTCAAATATTCACCAAAAATGCCTCACGGGCGTGTACCGGGGGTCACTGAACATAGAGGTTTTATAGAATTGTTGTAATCTATAGAAAAATAGCGTCAAAATGAACTTGGACCATCCAGATATCATTGCATACGAACCTTAAGTCTACTTGGCAACCAGAAAAGGTATCCTTTGTTTGATTTTAAGAAATCACCAAAATTACACTCAGGTGTGTACCCCGGGTCACTAACTCGGAGGATATTTTATAATATGTTTGATCTCTCAGAAAATAGGACTGTATAGCACATTATTCCCCCACAATGCCCAATAGTGCAAGTTAAAGTCTTCCACAGGTTCAATTTTTCCTTTTTAGAATGGTTTCAAAAACTCACCAAAAATGCCTCACGGGCGTGTACTGGGGGTCATTGAACATAGAGATTTTAAAAAATTGTTGAACTCTAAAGAAAAATAGCGTCAAAATGAAATTCGACTGTGGAGAAATCAATGCTTAGGAACCTGAAGTCTACTTGGGGTCCACAAGAGGCCTCCTTAGTTAGATTTCAAGAAGTCTCTGAATCAATACTCAGGTGTGTACCCCGGTTCACTAACTCGGGGGATTTGTGAAAATAGGTTTGATTTCTCAAAAACTGACACTGTAAAGCACATTTGACTCTAAGGTAACCCAATAGTGGAAACTAAAGACTTCCACAGGTTCGACTATCCCATTTAGAATGGTTTCAAATATTCACCAAAAATGCCTCACGGGCGTGTACCGGGGGTCACTGAACATAGAGGTTTTATAGAATTGTTGTAATCTTTAGAAAAATAGCGTTACAATGAACTTGCACCATCTAGATATCATTGCATAGGAACCTTAAGTCTACTTGGCACCCAGAAAAGGCATCCTTAGTTTGATTTTAAGAAATCACCAAAATTACACTCAAGTGTGTAGCCCGGGTCACTAACTCGGAGGATATTATATAATATGTTTGATGTCTCAGAAAATTGGACTGCAAAGCAAATTATTCCCCCACAACGCCCAATAGTGGAAGTGAAAGTCTTCCACATGTTCGATTTGGCCTTTTTAGAATGGTTTCAAAAATTCACCAAAAATGCCTCACGGGCTTGTACCGGGGGTCACTGAACATAGAGATTTTAAAGAATTGTTGAACTGTAAAGAAAAATGGAGTCAAAATGAAATTCGACTGTGGAGAAATCAATGCTTAGGAACATGAAGTCTACTTGGGGTCCACAAGAGGCCTCCTTAGTTGGATTGCAAGAAGTCTCCGAATTAATACTCTGGCTTGTACCCCGGTTCACTAACTCGGGGGATTTTTGAAAATAGGTATGATTTCTCAAAAACTGGCACTGTAAAGCACATTTGACCCTAAGGTAACCCAATAGTGGAAACTAAAGCCTTCCACAGGTTCGACTATCCCATTTAGAATGGTTTCAAATTTTCACCAAAAATGCCTCACGGGCGTGTACCGGGGGTCATTAAACATAGAGGATTTATAGAATTGTTGTAATCTTTAGAAAAATAGTGTCACAATGAACTTGGACCATCTAGATATCATTGCATAGGAACCTTAAGTCTACTTTGCACCCAGAAAAGGCATGCTTAGTTTGATTTTAAGAAATCACCAAAATTACACTCAAGTGTGTACCCCGGGTCACTAACTCGGAGGATATTTTATAATATATTTGATCTCTTAGAAAATAGGACTGTAAAGCACATTATTCCCCCACAACGCCCAATAGTGGAAGTTAATGTCTTCCACAGGTTCGATTTTGCCTTTTTAGAATGGTTTCAAAAATTCACCAAAAATGCCTCACGGGCGTGTACCGGAGGTCACTGAACATAGAGATCATAAAGAATTGTTGAACTCTAAAGAAAAATGACGTCAAAATGAAATTCGACGGTGGAGAAATCAATGCTTAGGAACCTGAAGTCTACTTGGGGTCCACAAGAGGCCTCCTTAGTTTGATTTCAAGAAGTCTCATAATTAATACTCAGGCGTGTACCCCAGTTCACTAACTCGGGGGATTTTTGAAAATAGGTTTTATTTCTCAAAAAGTGGCACTGTAAAGCACATTTGACCCTAAGGTAACCCAATAGTGGAAACTAAAGCCTTCCACAGGTTCGACTATCCCATTTAGAATGGTTTCAAATTTTCACCAAAAATGCCTCACGGGCGTGTACCGGGGGTCATTAAACATAGAGGATTTATAGAATTGTTGTAATCTTTAGAAAAATAGTGTCACAATGAACTTGGACCATCTAGATATCATTGCATAGGAACCTTAAGTCTACTTTGCACCCAGAAAAGGCATGCTTAGTTTGATTTTAAGAAATCACCAAAATTACACTCAAGTGTGTACCCCGGGTCACTAACTCGGAGGATATTTTATAATATATTTCATCTCTTAGAAAATAGGACTGTAAAGCACATTATTCCCCCACAACGCCCAATAGTGGAAGTTAAAGTCTTCCACAGGTTCGATTTTGCCTTTTTAGAATGGTTTCAAAAATTCACCAAAAATGCCTCACGGGCTTGTACCGGGGGTCAGTGAACATAGAGATTTTAAAGAATTGTTGAACTCTAAATAAAAATGGCGTCAAAATGAAATTCGACTGTGGAGAAATCAATGCTTAGGAACCTGAAGTCTACTTGGGGTCCAAAAGAGGCCTCCTTAGTTCGATTTCAAGAAGTCTCTGAATTAATACTCAGGCGTGTACCCCGGTTCACTAACTCGGGGGATTTTTCAAAATAGGTTTAATTTCTCAAAAAGTGGCACTGTAAAGCACATTTGACCCTAAGGTAACCCAATAGTGGAAACTAAAGCCTTCCACAGGTTCGACTATCCCATTTAGAATGGTTTCAAATATTCACCAAAAATGCCTCACGGGCGTGTACCGGGGGTCACTGAACATAGAGGTTTTATAGAATTGTTGTAATCTTTAGAAAAATAGCGTTACAATGAACTTGGACCATCTAGATATCATAGCATAGGAACCTTAAGTCTACTTGGCAAAAAGAAAAGGCATCCTTAGTTTAATTTTAAGAAATCACCAAAATTACACTCAGGTATGTACGAAGGGTCACTAACTCGGAGGATATTTTATAATATGTTTGATCTCTTAGGAAATAGGACTGTAAAGGACATTATTCCTCCAAAATACCCAATAGTGGAAGTTAAAGTCTTCCCCAGGTTCGGTTTCGCCTTTTTAGAATGGTTTCAAAAATTCACCAAAAATGCCTCACGGGCGTGTACCGGGGGTCACTGAACATAGAGATTTTTAATAATTGTTGAACTCTAAAGAAAAATGGCGTCAAAATGAAATTCGACTGTGGAGAAATCAATGCTTAGGAACCTGAAGTCTACTTTGGGTCAACAAGAGGACTCCTTAGTTTGATTTCAAGAAGTCTCACAATTAATACTCAGGCGTGTACCCCGGTTCACTAACTCGGGGGATTTTTGACAATAGGTTTGATTTCTTAAAAAGTGGAACTGTAAAGCACATTTGACCCTAAGGTTACCCAATAGTGGAAACTAAAGCCTTCCACAGGTTCGACTTCCCTTTAGAATGGTTTTAAAGATTCACCAAAAATGCCTCACGGGCGTGTACCGGGGGTAACTGAACATAGAGGTTTTAAAGAATTGTTGTAATCTTTAGAAAAATAGCATTACAATGAACTTGGACCATCTAGATATCATTGCATAGGAACCTTAAGTCTACTTGGCACCCAGAAAAGGCATCCTTTGTTTGATTTTAAGAAATCACCAAAATTACACTCAGGTATGTACCCCGGGTCACTAACTCGGAGGATATTTTTTAATATGTTTGATCTCTCGGAAAATAGGACTGTAAAGAACATTATTCCCCCACAACGCCCTATAGTGGAAGTTAAAGTATTCAACAGGTTCGTTTTTGTCTTTTTAGAATTGTTTCAAAAATTCACCAAAAATGCCTCACGAGCTTGTACCGGGGGTCACTGAACATAGAGATTTTAAAGAATTGTTGAACTATAAAGAAAAATGGCGTCAAAATGAAATTCGACTGTGGAGAAATCAATGCTTAGGAACCTGAAGTCTACTTGGGGTCCAAAAGAGGCCTCCTTAGTTCGATTTCAAGAAGTCTCTGAATTAATACTCAGGCGTGTACCCCGGTTCACTAACTCGGGGGATTTTTCGAAATAGGTTTAATTTCTCAAAAAGTGGCACTGTAAAGCACATTTGACCCTAAGGTAACCCAATAGTGGAAACTAAAGCCTTCCACAGGTTCGACTATCCCATTTAGAATGGTTTCAAATATTCACCAAAAATGCCTCACGGGCGTGTACCGGGGGTCACTGAACATAGAGGTTTTATAGAATTGTTGTAATCTTTAGAAAAATAGCGTTACAATGAACTTGGACCATCTAGATATCATTGCATAGGAACCTTAAGTCTACTTGGCAAAAAGAAAAGGCATCCTTAGTTTAATTTTAAGAAATCACCAAAATTACACTCAGGTATGTACCAAGGGTCACTAACTCGGAGGATATTTTATAATATGTTTGATCTCTTAGGAAATAGGACTGTAAAGGACATTATTCCCCCAAATACCCAATAGTGGAAGTTAAAGTCTTCCCCAGGTTCGGTTTCGCCTTTTTAGAATGGTTTCAAAAATTCACCAAAAATGCCTCACGGGCGTGTACCGGGGGGTCACTGAACATAGAGATTTTTAATAATTGTTGAACTCTAAAGAAAAATGGCGTCAAAATGAAATTCGACTGTGGAGAAATCAATGCTTAGGAACCTGAAGTCTACTTTGGGTCAACAAGAGGCCTCCTTAGTTTGATTTCAAGAAGTCTCACAATTAATACTCAGGCGTGTACCCCGGTTCACTAACTCGGGGGATTTTTGACAATAGGTTTGATTTCTTAAAAAGTGGAACTGTAAAGCACATTTGACCCTAAGGTTACCCAATAGTGGAAACTAAAGCCTTCCACAGGTTCGACTTCCCTTTAGAATAGTTTTAAAGATTCACCAAAAATGCCTCACGGGCGTGTACCGGGGGTAACTGAACATAGAGGTTTTAAAGAATTGTTGTAATCTTTAGAAAAATAGCATCACAATGAACTTGGACCATCTAGATATCATTGCATAGGAACCTTAAGTCTACTTGGCACCCAGAAAAGGCATCCTTTGTTTGATTTTAAGAAATCACCAAAATTACACTCAGGTGTGTACCCCGGGTCACTAACTCGGAGGATATTTTTTAATATGTTTGATCTCTCGGAAAATAGGACTGTAAAGAACATTATTCCCCCACAACGCCCTATAGTGGAAGTTAAAGTATTCAACAGGTTCGTTTTTGTCTTTTTAGAATTGTTTCAAAAATTCACCAAAAATGCCTCACGGGCTTGTACCGGGGGTCACTGAACATAGAGATTTTAAAGAATTGTTGAACTGTAAAGAAAAATGGAGTCAAAATGAAATTCGACTGTGGAGAAATCAATGCTTAGGAACGTGAAGTCTACTTGGGGTCCACAAGAGGCCTCCTTAGTTGGATTGCAAGAAGTCTCCGAATTAATACTCTGGCTTGTACCCCGGTTCACTAACTCGGGTGATTTTTGAAAATAGGTTTGATTTCTCAAAAAGTGGCATTGTAAAGCACATTTGACCCTAAAGTAGCCCAATAGTGGAAACTAAAGCCTTTCACAGGTTCGATTATCCCATTTAGAAAGATTCCAAATATTCACCAAAAATGCCTCATGGGCGTGTACCGGGGGTCACTGAACATAGAGGTTTTATAGAATTGTTGTAATCTTTAGAAAAATAGTGCCACAATGAACTTGGACCATCTAGATATCATTGCATAGGAACCTTAAGTCTACTTGGCAACCAGAAAAGCCATCCTTAGTTTGATTTTAAGAAATCACCAAAATTACACTCCGGTGTGTACCCCGGGTCACTAACTCAGAGCATATTTTATAATATGTTTGATCTCTCAGAAAATATGACTGTAAAGCACATTATTCCCCCACAACGCCCAATAGTGGAAGTTAATGTTTTCCACAGGTTCGATTTTGTCTTTTTAGAATGGTTTCAAAAATTCACCAAAAATGCCTCACGGGCGTGTACCGGTGGTCACTGAACATAGAGATCTTAAAGAAATGTTGAACTCTAAAGAAAAATGACGTCAAAATGAAATTTGACTGTGGAGAAATCAATGCTTAGGAACCTGAAGTCTACTTAGGGTCCACAAGAGGCCTCCTTAGTTTGATTTCAAGAAGACTCACAATTAATACTCAGGCGTGTACCCCAGTTCACTAACTCGGGGGATTTTTGAAAATAGGTTTGATTTCTCAAAAAGTGGCACTGTAAAGCACATTTGACCCTAAGGTAACCCAATAGTGGAAACTAAAGCCTTCCACAGGTTCGACTATCCCATTTAGAATGGTTTCAAATTTTCACCAAAAATGCCTCACGGGCGTGTACCGGGGGTCATTAAACATAGAGGATTTATAGAATTGTTGTAATCTTTAGAAAAATAGTGTCACAATGAACTTGGACCATCTAGATATCATTGAATAGGAACCTTAAGTCTACTTTGCCCCCAGAAAAGGAATCCTTAGTTTGATTTTAAGAAATCACCAAAATTACACTCAAGTGTGTACCCCGGGTCACTAACTCGGAGGATATTTAATAATATATTTGATCTCTAAGAAAATAGGACTGTAAAGCACATTATTCCCCCAAAACGCCCAATAGTGGAAGTTAAAGTCTTCCACAGGTTCGATTTTGCCTTTTTAGAATGGTTTCAAAAATTCACCAAAAATGCCTCACGGGCTTGTACCGGGGTCAGTGAACATAGAGATTTTCAAGAATTGTTGAACTCTAAAGAAAAATGGCGTCAAAATGAAATTCGACTGTGGAGAAATCAATGCTTAGGAACCTTAAGTCTACTTTGGGTCCAAAAGAGGCCTCCTTAGTTCGATTTCAAGAAGTCTCTGAATTAATACTCAGGCGTGTACCCCGGTTCACTAACTCGGGGGATTTTTCAAAATAGGTTTAATTTCTCAAAAAGTGGCACTGTAAAGCACATTTTACCCTAAGGTAACCCAATAGTGGAAACTAAAGCCTTCCACAGGTTCGACTATCCCATTTAGAATGGTTTCAAATATTCACCAAAAATGCCTCACGTGCGTGTACCGGGGGTCACTGAACATAGAGGTTTTATAGAGTTATTGTAATCTTTAGAAAAATAGCGTCACAATGAACTTGGACCATCTAGATATCATTGCATAGGAACCTTAAGTCTACTTGGCAACCAGAAAAGGCATCCTTAGTTTAATTTTAAGAAATCACCAAAATTACACTAAGGTATGTACCCAGGGTCACTAACTCGGAGGATATTTTATAATATGTTTGATCTCTTAGGAAATAGGACTGTAAAGGACATTATTCCCCCAAAATACCCAATAGTGGAAGTTAAAGTCTTCCCCAGGTTCGGTTTCGCCTTTTTAGAATGGTTTCAAAAATTCACCAAAAATGCCTCACGGGCGTGTACCGGGGGTCACTGAACATAGAGATTTTTAACAATTGTTGAACTCTAAAGAAAAATGGCGTCAAAATGAAATTCGACTGTGGAGAAATCAATGCTTAGGAACCTGAAGTCTACTTGGGGTCCAAAAGAGGCCTCCTTAGTTCGATTTCAAGAAGTCTCTGAATTAATACTATGGCGTGTACCCCGGTTCACTAACTCGGGGGATTTTTCAAAATAGGTTTAATTTCTCAAAAAGTGGCACTGTAAAGCACATTTGACCCTAAGGTAACCCAATAGTGGAAACTAAAGCCTTCCACAGGTTCGACTATCCCATTTAGAATGGTTTCAAATATTCACCAAAAATGCCTCACGGGCGTGTACCGGGGGTCACTGAACATAGAGGTTTTATAGAATTGTTGTAATCTTTAGAAAAATAGCGCCACAATGAACTTGGACCATCTAGATATCATTGCATAGGAACCTTAAGTCTACTTGGCAACCAGAAAAGGCATCCTTAGTTTAATTTTAAGAAATCACCAAAATTACACTCAGGTATGTACCAAGGGTCACTAACTCGGAGGATATTTTATAATATGTTTGATCTCTTAGGAAATAGGACTGTAAAGGACATTATTCCCCCAAAATACCCAATAGTGGAAGTTAAAGTCTTCCCCAGGTTCGGTTTCGCCTTTTTAGAATGGTTTCAAAAATTCACCAAAAATGCCTCACGGGCGTGTACCGGGGGTCACTGAACATAGAGATTTTTAATAATTGTTGAACTCTAAAGAAAAATGGCGTCAAAATGAAATTCGACTGTGGAGAAATCAATGCTTAGGAATCTGAAGTCTACTTTGGGTCCACAAGAGGCCTCCTTAGTTTGATTTCAAGAAGTCTCACAATTAATACTCAGGCGTGTACCCCGGTTCACTAACTCGGGGGATTTTTGACAATTGGTTTGATTTCTTAAAAAGTGGAACTGTAAAGCACATTTGACCCTAAGGTTACCCAATAGTGGAAACTAAAGCCTTCCACAGGTTCGACTTCCCTTTAGAATGGTTTTAAATATTCACCAAAAATGCCTCACGGGCGTGTACCGAGGGTAACTGAACATAGAGGTTTTATAGAATAGTTGTAATCTTTAGAAAAATAGCATCACAATGAACTTGGACCATCTAGATATCATTGCATAGGAACCTTAAGTCTACTTGGCAACCAGAAAAGGCATCCTTAGTTTAATTTTAAGAAATCACCAAAATTACACTCAGGTATGTACCCAGGGTCACTAACTCGGAGGATATTTTATAATATGTTTGATCTCTTAGGAAATAGGACTGTAAAGGACATTATTCCCCCAAAATACCCAATAGTGGAAGTTAAAGTCTTCCCCAGGTTCGGTTTTGCCTTTTTAGAATGGTTTCAAAAATTCACCAAAAATGCCTCACGGGCGTGTACCGGGGGTCACTGAACATAGAGATTTTTAATAATTGTTGAACTCTAAAGAAAAATGGCGTCAAAATGAAATTCGACTGTGGAGAAATCAATGCTTAGGAACCTTAAGTCTACTTGGGGTCCAAAAGAGGCCTCCTTAGTTCGATTTCAAGAAGTCTCTGAATTAATACTCAGGCGTGTACCCCGGTTCACTAACTCGGGGGATTTTTCAAAATAGGTTTAATTTCTCAAAAAGTGGCACTGTAAAGCACATTTTACCCTATGGTAACCCAATAGTGGAAACTAAAGCCTTCCACAGGTTCGACTATCCCATTTAGAATGGTTTCAAATATTCACCAAAAATGCCTCACGTGCGTGTACCGGGGGTCACTGAACATAGAGGTTTTATAGAATTGTTGTAATCTTTAGAAAAATAGCGTCACAATGAACTTGGACCATATAGATATCATTGCATAGGAACCTTAAGTCTACTTGGCAACCAGAAAAGGCATCCTTAGTTTAATTTTAAGAAATCACCAAAATTACACTCAGGTATGTACCCAGGCTCACTAACTCGGAGGATATTTTATAATATGTTTGATCTCTTAGGAAATAGGACTGTAAAGGACATTATTCCCCCAAAATACCCAATAGTGGAAGTTAAAGTCTTCCCCAGGTTCGGTTTCGCCTTTTTAGAATGGTTTCAAAAATTCACCAAAAATGCCTCACGGGCGTGTACCGGGGGTCACTGAACATAGAGATTTTTAATAATTGTTGAACTCTAAAGAAAAATGGCGTCAAAATGAAATTCGACTGTGGAGAAATCAATGCTTAGGAACCTGAAGTCTACATTGGGTCCACAAGAGGCCTCCTTAGTTTGATTTCAAGAAGTCTCACAATTAATACTCAGGCGTGTACCCCTGTTCACTAACTCGGGGGATTTTTGACAATAGGTTTGATTTCTTGAAAAGTGGCACTGTAAAGCACATTTGACCCTAAGGTTACCCAATAGTGGAAACTAAAGCCTTCCACAGGTTCGACTTCCCTTTAGAATGGTTTTAAATATTCACCAAAAATGCCTCACGGGCGTGTACCGGGGGTAACTGAACATAGAGGTTTTATAGAATAGTTGTAATCTTTAGAAAAATAGCATCACAATGAACTTGGACCATCTAGATATCATTGCATAGGAACCTTAAGTCTACTTGGCAACCAGAAAAGGCATCCTTAGTTTAATTTTAAGAAATCACCAAAATTACACTCAGGTATGTACCCAGGGTCACTAACTCGGAGGATATTTTATAATATGTTTGATCTCTTAGGAAATAGGACTGTAAAGGACATTATTCCCCCAAAATACCCAATAGTGGAAGTTAAAGTCTTCCCCAGGTTCGGTTTCGCCTTTTTAGAATGGTTTCAAAAATTCACCAAAAATGCCTCACGGGCGTGTACCGGGGGTCACTGAACATAGAGATTTTTAATAATTGTTGAACTCTAAAGAAAAATGGCGTCAAAATGAAATTCGACTGTAGAGAAATCAATGCTTAGGAACCTTAAGTCTACTTGGGGTCCAAAAGAGGCCTCCTTAGTTCGATTTCAAGAAGTCTCTGAATTAATACTCAGGCGTGTACCCCGGTTCACTAACTCGGGGGATTTTTCAAAATAGGTTTAATTTCTCAAAGAGTGGCACTGTAAAGCACATTTTACCCTAAGGTAACCCAATAGTGGAAACTAAAGCCTTCCACAGGTTCGACTATCCCATTTAGAATGGTTTCAAATATTCACCAAAAATGCCTCACGTGCGTGTACCGGGGGTCATTGAACATAGAGGTTTTATAGAATTGTTGTAATCTTTAGAAAAATAGCGTCACAATGAACTTGGACCATATAGGTATCATTGCATAGGAACCTTAAGTCTACTTGGCAACCAGAAAAGGCATCCTTAGTTTAATTTTAAGAAATCACCAAAATTACACTCAGGTATGTACCCAGGCTCACTAACTCGGAGGATATTTTATAATATGTTTGATCTCTTAGGAAATAGGACTGTAAAGGACATTATTCCCCCAAAATACCCAATAGTGGAAGTTAAAGTCTTCCCCAGGTTCGGTTTCGCCTTTTTAGAATGGTTTCAAAAATTCACCAAAAATGCCTCACGGGCGTGTACCGGGGGTCACTGAACATAGAGATTTTTAATAATTGTTGAACTCTAAAGAAAAATGGCGTCAAAATGAAATTCGACTGTGGAGAAATCAATGCTTAGGAACCTGAAGTCTACATTGGGTCCACAAGAGGCCTCCTTAGTTTGATTTCAAGAAGTCTCACAATTAATACTCAGGCGTGTACCCCGGTTCACTAACTCGGCGGATTTTTGACAATAGGTTTGATTTCTTGAAAAGTGGCACTGTAAAGCACATTTGACCCTAAGGTTACCCAATAGTGGAAACTAAAGCCTTCCACAGGTTCGACTTCCCATTCAGAATGGTTTTAAATATTCACCAAAAATGCCTCACGGGCGTGTACCGGGGGTAACTGAACATAGAGGTTTTATAGAATTGTTGTAATCTTTAGAAAAATAGCATCACAATGAACTTGGACCATCTAGATATCATTGCATAGGAACCTTAAGTCTACTTGGCACCCAGAAAAGGCATCCTTTGTTTGATTTTAAGAAATCACAAAATTACACTCAGGTGTGTACCCCGGGTCACTAACTCGGAGGATATTTTTTAATATGTTTGATCTCTCGGAAAATAGGACTGTAAAGAACATTATTCCCCCAGAACGCCCTATAGTGGAAGTTAAAATATTCAACAGGTTCGACTTTGTCTTTTTAGAATGGTTTATAAAATTCACCAAAAATGCCTCACGAGCTTGTACCGGGGGTTACTGAACATAGAGATTTTAAATAATTGTTGAACTGTAAAGAAAAATGGAGTCAAAATGAAATTCGACTGTGGAGAAATCAATGCTTAGGAACGTGAAGTCTACTTGGGGTCCACAAGAGGCTTCCTTAGTTGGATTGCAAGAAGTCTCCGAATTAATACTCTGGCTTGTACCCCGGTTCACTAACTCGGGGGATTTTTGAAAATAGGTATGATTTCTCAAAAAGTGGCATTGTAAAGCACATTTGACCCTAAAGTAGCCCAATCGTGGAAACTAAAGCATTTCACATGTTCGATTATCCCATTTAGAAAGGTTTCAAATATTCACCAAAATTGCCTCATGGGCGTGTACCAAGCGTCAATGAACATAGAGGTTTTATAGAATTGTTGTAATCTTTAGAAAAATAGCGCCACAATGAACTTGGACCATCTAGATATCATTGCATAGGAACCTTAAGTCTACTTGGCAACCAGAAAAGCCATCCTTAGTTTGATTTTAAGAAATCACCAAAATTACACTCCGGTGTGTACCCCGGGTCACTAACTCAGAGGATATTTTATAATATGTTTGATCTCTCAGAAAATATGACTGTAAAGCACATTATTCCCCCACAACGCCCAATAGTGGAAGTTAATGTTTTCCACAGGTTCGATTTTGTCTTTTTAGAATGGTTTCAAAAATTCACCAAAAATGCCTCACGGGCGTGTACCGGTGGTCACTGAACATAGAGATCTTAAAGAATTGTTGAACTCTAAAGAAAAATGACGTCAAAATGAAATTCGACTAGGAAGAAATCAATGCTTAGGAACCTGAAGTCTACTTAGGGTCCACAAGAGGCCTCCTTAGTTTGATTTCAAGAAGTCTCACAATAAATACTCAGGCGTGTACCCCAGTTAACTAACTCGGGGGATTTTTGAAAATAGGTGTGATTTCTCAAAAAGTGGCACTGTAAAGCACATTTGACCCTAAGGTAACCCAATAGTGGAAACTAAAGCCTTCCACAGGTTCGACTATCCCATTTAGAATGGTTTCAAATTTTCACCAAAAATTCCTCACGGGCGTGTACCGGGGTCACTGAACATAGAGGTTTTATGGAATTGTTGTAATCTTTAGAAAAATAGTGTCACAATGAACTTGGACCATCTATATATCATTGAATAGGAACCTTAAGTCTACTTTGCACCCAGAAAAGGCATCCTTAGTTTGATTTTAAGAAATCACCAAAATTACACTCAAGTGTGTACCCCGGGTCACCAACTCGGAGGATATTTTATAATATATTTGATCTCTTAGAAAATAGGACTATAAAGCACATTATTCCCCCAAAACGCCCAATAGTGGAAGTTAAAGTCTTCCACAGGTTCGATTTTGCCTTTTTAGAATGGTTTCAAAAATTCACCAAAAATGCCTCACGGGCTTGTACCGGGGGTCAGTGAACATAGAGATTTTCAAGAATTGTTGAACTCTAAAGAAAAATGGCGTCAAAATGAAATTCGACTGTGGAGAAATCAATGCTTAGGAACCTTAAGTCTACTTGGGGTCCAAAAGAGGCCTCCTTAGTTCGATTTCAAGAAGTCTCTGAATTAATACTCAGGCGTGTACCCCGGTTCACTAACTCGGGGGATTTTTCAAAATAGGTTTAATTTCTCAAAAAGTGGCACTGTAAAGCACATTTTACCCTAAGGTAACCCAATAGTGGAAACTAAAGCCTTCCACAGGTTCGACTATCCCATTTAGAATGGTTTCAAATATTCACCAAAAATGCCTCACGTGCGTGTACCGGGGGTCACTGAACGTAGAGGTTTTATAGAATTGTTGTAATCTTTAGAAAAATAGCGTCACAATGAACTTGGACCATCTAGATATCATTGCATAGGAACCTTAAGTCTACTTGGCAACCAGAAAAGGCATCCTTAGTTTAATTTTAAGAAATCACCAAAATTACACTCAGGTATGTACCCAGGGTCACTAACTCGGAGGATATTTTATAATATGTTTGATCTCTTAGGAAATAGGACTGTAAAGGACATTATTCCCCCAAAATACCCAATAGTGGAAGTTAAAGTCTTCCCCAGGTTCGGTTTCGCCTTTTTAGAATGGTTTCAAAAATTCACCAAAAATGCCTCACGGGCGTGTACCGGGGGTCACTGAACATAGAGATTTTTAATAATTGTTGAACTCTAAAGAAAAATGGCGTCAAAATGAAATTCGACTGTGGAGAAATCAATGCTTAGGAAACTGAAGTCTACTTTGGGTCCACAAGAGGCCTCCTTAGTTTGATTTCAAGAAGTCTCACAATTAATACTCAGGCGTGTACCCCGGTTCACTAACTCGGGGGATTTTTGACAATAGGTTTGATTTCTTAAAAAGTGGCACTGTAAAGCACATTTGACCCTAAGGTTACCCAATAGTGGAAACTAAAGCCTTCCACAGGTTCGACTTCCCATTTAGAATGGTTTTAAATATTCACCAAAAATGCCTCACGGGCGTGTACCGGGGGTAACTGAACATAGAGGTTTATAGAATTGTTGTAATCTTTAGAAAAATAGCATCACAATGAACTTGGACCATCTAGATATCATTGCATAGGAACCTTAAGTCTACTTGGCACCCAGAAAAGGCATCCTTTGTTTGATTTTAAGAAATCAGAAAATTACACTCAGGTGTGTACCCCGGGTCACTAACTCGGAGGATATTTTTTAATATGTTTGATCTCTCGGAAAATAGGACTGTAAAGAACGTTATTCCCCCAGAACGCCATATAGTGGAAGTTAAAGTATTCAACAGGTTCGATTTTGTCTTTTCAGAATGGTTTATAAAATTCACCAAAAATGCCTCACGAGCTTGTACCGGGGGTTACTGAACATAGAGATTTTAAAGAATTGTTGAACTGTAAAGAAAAATGGAGTCAAAATGAAATTCGACTGTGGAGAAATCAATGCTTAGGAACGTGAAGTCTACTTGGGGTCCACAAGAGGCCTCCTTAGTTGGATTGCAAGAAGTCTCCGAATTAATACTCTGGCTTGTACCCCGGTTCACTAACTCGGGGGATTTTTGAAAATAGGTATGATTTCTCAAAAAGTGGCATTGTAAAGCACATTTGACCCTAAAGTAGCCCAATCGTGGAAACTAAAGCCTTTCACAGGTTCGATTATCCCATTTAGAAAGGTTTCAAATATTCACCAAAAATGCCTCATGGGCGTGTACCGGGGGTCAATGAACATAGGGGTTTTATAGAATTGTTGTAATCTTTAGAAAAATAGCGCCACAATGAACTTGGACCATCTAGATATCATTGCATAGGAACCTTAAGTCTACTTGGCAACCAGAAAAGCCATCCTTAGTTTGATTTTAAGAAATCACCAAAATTACACTCCGGTGTGTACCCCGGGTCACTAACTCAGAGGTTATTTTATAATATGTTTGATCTCTCAGAAAATATGACTGTAAAGCACATTATTCCCCCACAACGCCCAATAGTGGAAGTTAATGTTTTCCACAGGTTCGATTTTGTCTTTTTAGAATGGTTTCAAAAATTCACCAAAAATGCCTCACGGGCGTGTACCGGTGGTCACTGAACATAGAGATCTTAAAGAATTGTTGAACTCTAAAGAAAAATGACGTCAAAATGAAATTCGACTGTGGAGAAATCAATGCTTAGGAACCTGAAGTCTACTTAGGGTCCACAAGAGGCCTCCTTAGTTTGATTTCAAGAAGTCTCACAATTAATACTCAGGCGTGTACCCCAGTTCACTAACTCGGGGGATTTTTGAAAATAGGTGTGATTTCTCAAAAAGTGGCACTGTAAAGCACATTTGACCCTAAGGTAACCCAATAGTGGAAACTAAAGCCTTCCACAGGTTCGACTATCCCATTTAGAATGGTTTCAAATTTTCACCAAAAATGCCTCACGGGCGTGTACCGGGGGTCATTAAACATAGATGATTTATAGAATTGTTGTAATCTTTAGAAAAATAGTGTCACAATGAACTTGGACCATCTAGATATCATTGAATAGGAACCTTAAGTCTACTTTGCACCCAGAAAAGGCATCCTTAGTTTGATTTTAAGAAATCACCAAAATTACACTCAAGTGTGTACCCCGGGTCACTAACTCGGAGGATATTTTATAATATATTTGATCTCTTAGAAAATAGGACTGTAAAGCACATTATTCCCCCAAAACGCCCAATAGTGGAAGTTAAAGTCTTCCACAGGTTCGATTTTGCCTTTTTAGAATGGTTTCAAAAATTCACCAAAAATGCCTCACGGGCTTGTACCGGGGGTCAGTGAACATAGAGATTTTCAAGAATTGTTGAACTCTAAAGAAAAATGGCGTCAAAATGAAATTCGACTGTGGAGAAATCAATGCTTAGGAACCTGAAGTCTACTTGGGGTCCAAAAGAGGCCTCCTTAGTTCGATTTCAAGAAGTCTCTGAATTAATACTCAGGCGTGTACCCCGGTTCACTAACTCGGGGGATTTTTCAAAATAGGTTTAATTTCTCAAAAAGTGGCACTGTAAAGCACATTTTACCCTAAGGTAACCCAATAGTGGAAACTAAAGCCTTCCACAGGTTCGACTATCCCATTTAGAATGGTTTCAAATATTCACCAAAAATGCCTCACGTGCTTGTACCGGGGGTCACTGAACATAGAGGTTTAATAGAATTGTTGTAATCTTTAGAAAAATAGCGTCACAATGAACTTGGACCGTCTCGATATCATTGCATAGGAACCTTAAGTCTACTTGGCAACCAGAAAACGCATTCGTAGTTTAATTTTAAGAAATCACAAAAATTACACTCAGGTATGTACCCAGGGTCACTAACTCAGAGGATATTTTATAATATGTTTGATCTCTTAGGAAATAGGACTGTAAAGGACATTATTCCCCCAAAATACCCAATAGTGGAAGTTAAAGTCTTCCCCAGGTTCGGTTTCGCCTTTTTAGAATGGTTTCAAAAATTCACCAAAAATGCCTCACGGGCGTGTACCAGTGGTCACTGAACATAGAGATCTTAAAGAATTGTTGAACTCTAAAGAAAAATGACGTCAAAATGAAATTCGACGGTGGAGAAATCAATGCTTAGGAACCTGAAGTCTACTTGGGGTCCACAAGAGGCCTCCTTAGTTTGATTTCAAAAAGTCTCACAATTAATACTCAGGCGTGTACCCCAGCTCACTTACTCGGGGGATTTTTGAAAATAGGTTTGATTTCTCAAAAAGTGGCACTGTAAAGCACATTTGACCCTAAGGTAACCCAATAGTGGAAACTAAAGCCTTCCACATGTTCGACTATCCCATTTAGAATGGTTTCAAATTTTCACCAAAAATGCCTCACGGGCGTGTACTGGGGGTCATTAAACATAGAGGATTTATAGAATTGTTGTAATCATTAGAAAAATAGTGTCACAATGAACTTGGACCATCTAGATATCATTGAATAGGAACCTTAAGTCTACTTTGCACCCAGAAAAGGCATCCTTAGTTTGATTTTAAGAAATCACCAAAATTACACTCAAGTGTGTACCCCGGGTCACTAACTCGGAGGATATTTTATAATTTATTTGATCTCTCAGAAAATAGGACAGTAAAGCACATTATTCCCCCACAACGCCCAATAGTGGAAGTTAAAGTCTTCCACAGGTTCAATTTTGCCTTTTTAGAATGGTTTCAAAAATTCACCAAAAATGCCTCACGGGCTTGTACCGGGGGTCAGTGAACATAGAGATTTTAAGAATTATTGAACTCTAAAGAAAAATGGCGTCAAAATGAAATTCGACTGTGGAGAAATCAATGCTTAGGAACCTGAAGTCTACTTGGGGTCCAAAAGAGGCCTCCTTAGTTCGATTTCAAGAAGTCTCTGAATTAATACTCAGGCGTGTACCCCGGTTCACTAACTCGGGGGATTTTTCAAAATAGGTTTAATTTCTCAAAAAGTGGCACTGTAAAGCACATTTTACCCTAAGGTAACCCAATAGTGGAAACTAAAGCCTTCCACAGGTTCGACTATCCCATTTAGAATGGTTTCAAATATTCACCAAAAATGCCTCACGTGCTTGTACCGGGGGTCACTGAACATAGAGGTTTAATAGAATTGTTGTAATCTTTAGAAAAATAGCGTCACAATGAACTTGGACCGTCTCGATATCATTGCATAGGAACCTTAAGTCTACTTGGCAACCAGAAAACGCATTCGTAGTTTAATTTTAAGAAATCACAAAAATTACACTCAGGTATGTACCCAGGGTCACTAACTCAGAGGATATTTTATAATATGTTTGATCTCTTAGGAAATAGGACTGTAAAGGACATTATTCCCCCAAAATACCCAATAGTGGAAGTTAAAGTCTTCCCCAGGTTCGGTTTCGCCTTTTTAGAATGGTTTCAAAAATTCACCAAAAATGCCTCACGGGGGTGTACCAGTGGTCACTGAACATAGAGATCTTAAAGAATTGTTGAACTCTAAAGAAAAATGACGTCAAAATGAAATTCGACGGTGGAGAAATCAATGCTTAGGAACCTGAAGTCTACTTGGGGTCCACAAGAGGCCTCCTTAGTTTGATTTCAAAAAGTCTCACAATTAATACTCAGGCGTGTACCCCAGCTCACTTACTCGGGGGATTTTTGAAAATAGGTTTGATTTCTCAAAAAGTGGCACTGTAAAGCACATTTGACCCTAAGGTAACCCAATAGTGGAAACTAAAGCCTTCCACATGTTCGACTATCCCATTTAGAATGGTTTCAAATTTTCACCAAAAATGCCTCACGGGCGTGTACTGGGGGTCATTAAACATAGAGGATTTATAGAATTGTTGTAATCATTAGAAAAATAGTGTCACAATGAACTTGGACCATCTAGATATCATTGAATAGGAACCTTAAGTCTACTTTGCACCCAGAAAAGGCATCCTTAGTTTGATTTTAAGAAATCACCAAAATTACACTCAAGTGTGTACCCCGGGTCACTAACTCGGAGGATATTTTATAATTTATTTGATCTCTCAGAAAATAGGACAGTAAAGCACATTATTCCCCCACAACGCCCAATAGTGGAAGTTAAAGTCTTCCACAGGTTCAATTTTGCCTTTTTAGAATGGTTTCAAAAATTCACCAAAAATGCCTCACGGGCTTGTACCGGGGGTCAGTGAACATAGAGATTTTAAGAATTATTGAACTCTAAAGAAAAATGGCGTCAAAATGAAATTCGACTATGGAGAAATCAATGCTTAGGAACCTGAAGTCTACTTGGGGTCCAAAAGAGGCCTCCTTAGTTCGATTTCAAGAAGTCTCTGAATTAATACTCAGGCGTGTACCCCGGTTCACTAACTCAGGGGATTTTTCAAAATAGGTTTGATTTCTCAAAAAGTGGCACTGTAAAGCACATTTGACCCTAAGGTAACCCAATAGTGGAAACTAAAGCCTTCCACAGGTTCGACTATCCCATTTAGAATGGTTTCAAATATTTACCAAAAATGCCTCACGTGCGTGTACCGGGGGTCACTGAACATAGAGGTTTTATAGAATTGTTGTAATCTTTAGAAAAATAGCGTCACAATGAACTTGGACCATCTAGATATCATTGCATAGGAACCTTAAGTCTACTTGGCAACCAGAAAAGGCATCCTTAGTTTAATTTTAAGAAATCACCAAAATTACACTCAGGTATGTACCCAGGGTCACTAACTCGGAGGATATTTTATAATATGTTTGATCTCTTAGGAAATAGGACTGTAAAGGACATTATTCCCCCAAAATACCCAATAGTGGAAGTTAAAGTCTTCCCCAGGTTCGGTTTCGCCTTTTTAGAATGGTTTCAAAAATTCACCAAAAATGCCTCACGGGCGTGTACCGGGGGTCACTGAACATAGAGATTTTTAATAATTGTTGAACTCTAAAGAAAAATGGCGTCAAAATGAAATTCGACTGTGGAGAAATCAATGCTTAGGAACCTGAAGTCTACTTTGGGTCCACAAGAGGCCTCCTTAGTTTGATTTCAAGAAGTCTCACAATTAATACTCAGGCGTGTACCCCGGTTCACTAACTCGGGGGATTGTTGAAAATAGGTTTGATTTCTAAAAAAGTGGCACTGTAAAGCACATTTGACCCTAAGGTAACCCAATAGTGGAAACTAAAGCCTTCCACAGGTTCGACTTCCCATTTAGAATGGTTTTAAATATTCACCTAAAATGCCTTACGGGCGTGTACCGGGGGTAAATGAACATAGAGGTTTTATAGAATTGTTGTAATCTTTAGAAAAATAGCGTCACAATGATCTTGGACCATCTAGATATCATTGCATAGGAACCTTAAGTCTACTTGGCACCCAGAAAAGGCATCCTTTGTTTGATTTTAAGAAATCACCAAAATTACACTCAGGTGTGTACCCCGGGTCACTAACTCGGAGGATATTTTTTAATATGTTTGATCTCTCGGAAAATAGGACTGTAAAGAACATTATTCCCCCACAACACCCTATAGTGGAAGTTAAAGTATTCAACAGGTTCGATTTTGTCTTTTTAGAATGGTTTCTAAAATTCATCAAAAATGCCTCACGGGCGTGTACCGGGGGTCACTGAACCTTGATATTTTAAATAATTGTTGAACTCTAAAGAAAAATGGCGTCAAAATGAAATTCGACTGTGGACAATTCAATGCTTAGGAACCTGAAGTCTACTTTGGGTCCACAAGAGGCCTCCTTAGTTCGATTTCAAGAAGTCTCCGACTTAATATTCAGGCGTGTACCCCGGTTCACTAACTCGGGGGGATTTTTGAAAATAGGTTTGATTTTTCAAAAACTGGCACTGTAAAGCACATTTGACCCTAAGGTAACCCAATAGTGGAAACTAAAGCCTTCCACAGGTTCAACTATCCCATTTAGAATGGTTTCAAATATTCACTAAAAATGCCTCACGGGCGTGTACCGGGGGTCACTGAACATAGAGCTTTTATAGAATTGTTGTAATCTTTAGAAAAATAGCGTCACAATGAACTTGGACCATCTAGATATCATTGCATAGGAACCTTAAGTCTACAATTGGCAACCAGAAAAGGCATCCTTTGTTTGATTTTAAGAAATCACCAAAATTACACTCAGGTGTGTACCCCGGGTCACTAACTCGGAAGATATTTTATCATGTGTCTGATCTCTCAGAAAATAGGATTGTAAAGCACATTATTCCCCCACAACGCCCAATAGTGGAAGATAAAGTCTTCCACAGGTTTGATTTTGCCTTTTTAGAATGGTTTCAAAAATTCACCAAGAATGCCCCACAGGATTGTACCGGGGGTCACTGAACATAGAGATTTGAAAGAATTGTTGAACTATACAGAAAAATGGCGTCAAAATAAAAAGTCGACTGTGGAGAAATCAATGCTTAGGAACCTGAAGTCTACTTGGGGTCCACAAGAGGACTCCTTATTTCGATCGCAAGAAGTCTCCGAATTAATACTAAGGCGTGTACCCCGGTTGACTAACTCGGGGGATTTTTGAAAATAGGTTTGATTTATCAAAAAGTGGCATTGTAAAGCACATTTGACCCTAAAGTAGCCCAATAGTGGAAACTAAAGCCTTCCAAAGGTTCGACTATCCCATTTAGAATGGTTTTAAATATTCACCAAAAATGCCTCATGGGCGTGTACTGGGGGTCACTGAACATAGAGATTTTATAGAATTGTTGTAATCTTTAGAAAAATAGCGCCACAATGAACTTGGACCATCTAGATATCATTGCATAGGAACCTTAAGTCAACTTGTCAACCAGAAAAGCCATCCTTAGTTTGATTTTAAGAAATCACCAAAATTACACTACGGTGTGTACCCCGGGTCACTAACTCAGAGGATATTTTATAATATGTTAGATCTCTCAAAAAATAGGATTGTAACGAACATTATTCCCCCACAACGCCCAATAGTGGAAGTTAATGTCTTCCACAGGTTCGATTTTGCATTTTTAGAATGGTTTCAAAAATTCACCAAAAATGCCTCACGGGCGTGTACCGGGGGTTACTGAACATAGAGACTTTAAAGAATTGTTGAACTCTATAGAAAAATGGCGTCAAAATGAAATTCGACTGTGGAGAAATCAATGCTTAGGAACCTGAAGTCTACTTGGGGTCCACAAGAGGCCTCCTTAGTTTGATTTCAAGAAATCTCACAATTAATACTCAGGTGTGTACCCCGGTTCACTAACTCGGGGGATTTTTGAAAATAGGTTTGATTTCTCAAAAAGTGGCACTGTAAAGCACATTTGACCCTAAGGTAACCCAATAGTGGAAACTAAAGCCTTCCACAGGTTCGACTATCCCATTTAGAATGGTTTCAAATTTTCACCAAAAATGCCTCACTGGCGTATACCAGGGGTCATTAAACATAGAGGATTTATAGAATTGTTGTAATCTTTAGAAAAATAGTGTCACAATAAACTTGGACCATCTAGATATCATTGCATAGGAACCTTAAGTCTACTTGGCACCCAGAAAAGGCATCCTTAGTTTGATTTTAAGAAATCACCAAAATTACACTCAAGTGTGTACCCCGGGTCACTAACTCGGAGGATATTTAATAATATGTTTGATCTCTCAGAAAATAGGACTGTAAAGCACAATATTCCCCCACAACACCCAATAGTGGAAGTTAAATTCTTCAACAGGTTCGATTTTTCCTTTTTAGAATGGTTTCAAAAATTCACCAAAAATGCGTCACGGGCGTGTACCGGGGGTTACTGAACATAGAGATTTTAAAGAATTGTTGAACTCTAACGAAAAATGGCGTCAAAATGAAATTCGATTGTGGAGAAATCAATGCTTAGGAACCTAATGTCTACTTGGGGTCCACAAGAGGCCTCCTTAGTTTGATTTCAAGAAGTCTCACAATTAATACTTAGGCGTGTACCCCGGTTCACTAACTCGGGGGGATTTTTGAAAATAGGTTTAAATTCTCAAAAAGTGGCACTGTAAAGCACATTTGACCCTAAGGTAACCCAATAGTGGAAACAAAAGCCTTCCACAGGTTCGACTATCCCATTTAGAATGGTTTCAAATATTCACCAAAAATGCCTCACGGGCGTGTACCGGGGGTCACTGAACATAGAGGTTTTATAGAATTTGTTATAATCTTTAGAAAAATAGCGTCACAATGAACTTGGACCATCTAGATATCATTGCATAGGACCCTTAAGTCTACTTGGCAACCAGAAAAGGCATCCTTTGTTTGATTTTAAGAAATCACCAAAATTACACTCAAGTGTGTACCCCGGGTCACTAACTCGGAGGATATTATATAATATGTTTGATCTCTTAGAAAATAGGACTGTAAAGCAAATTATTCCCCCACAATGCCCAATAGTGGAAGTTAAAGTCTTCCACATGTTCGATTTTGCCTTTTTAGAATGGTTTCAAAAATTCTCCAAAAATGCCTCACGGGCTTGTACCGGGGGTCACTGAACATAGATATTTTAAAGAATTGTTGAACTGTAAAGAAAAATGGAGTCAAAATGAAATTCGATTGTGGAGAAATCAATGCTTAGGAACCTGAAGTCTACTTGGGGTCCACAAGAGGCCTCCATAGTTCGATTGCAAGAAGTCTCCGAATTAATACTCTGGCCCTTACCCCGGTTCACTAACTCGGGGGATTTTTGAAAATAGGTTTGATTTATCAAAAAGTGGCATTGTAAAGCACATTAGACCCTAAAGTAGCCCAATAGTGGAAACTAAAGCCTTCCACAGGTTCGACTATCCCATTTAGAATGGTTTCAAATATTCACCAAAAATGCCTCATGGGCGTGTACCGGGGGTCACTGAACATAGAGATTTTATAGAATTGTAGTAATCTTTAGAAAAATAGCGCCACAATGAATTGGACCATCTAGATATCATTGCATAGGAACCTTAAGTCTACTTGGCACCCAGAAAAGGCATCTTTAGTTTCATTTTAAGAAATCACCAAAATTACACTCCGGTGTGTACCCTGGGTCACTAACTCAGAGGATATTTTATAATATGTTTGATCTCTCGAAAAATAGGACTGTAAAGAACATTATTCCCCCACAACGCCCAATAGTGGGAGTTAATGTCTTCCACAGGTTCGATTTTGCATTTTTAGAATGGTTTCCAAAATTCACCAAAAATGACTCACGGGCGTGTACCGTGGGTCACTGAACATAGAGATTTTTAATAATTGTTGAACTATAAAGAAAAATGGCGTCAAAATGAAATTCGACTGTGGAGAAATCAATGCTTAGGAACCTGAAGTCTACTTTGGGTCCACAAGAGGCCTCCTTAGTTTGATTTCAAGAAGTCTCACAATTAATACTCAGGCGTGTACCCCAGTTCACTAACGCGGGGGATTTTTGAAATTAGGTTTTATTTCTTAAAAACTGGCGCTGTAAAGCACATTTAACCCTAAGGTAACCCAATAGTGGAAACTAAAGCCTTCCGAAGGTTCGACTTCCTATTTAGAATGGTTTCAAATATTCACCAAAAACGCCTCACGGGCGTGTACCGGGGGTCACTGAACATAGAGGTTTTATAGAATTGTTGTAATCTTTAGAAAAAGGGAAATTCCCAATGGTGGCCCTTAGGTCTAAGGAATTCCCAGTGGCGGAAATTCCAAAAAACTTTCCCGTTGGTAGCCATACTTTACAAATTATTCCCCAACATAACCTTAATGAAGAATATTCCGTTAATACTAAAGCATATTCCGTTAATTAACAGTTAAGGCAGTAACTCGCAAATAAAACGGGGCATTTTGGGTCATTTTTTGCCAATTTCGACCTCAAAATCAACTCTTAAGGGCTAAAACTTACCCACTAAAATCATCCCTTAAGGGCAAAAAATACCCAAAATACCTCGTTTTACGTGCGAGTAACTACTTTAACTATTAACTAATATAATATGCTTTATTATTAATGAAATATTTTTCATTAAGGTTATGTTTGGGAATAATTTGTAAAGCAGGGTTACTAGCGGGAAAGTTTTTTTTGAAATTTACACCACTGAGAATTCTTTAAACCTAAGGGCCACCATTGGGAATTTAGCTTAGAAAAATAGCGTCACAATGAACTTGGACCATCTAGATATCATTACATAGGAACCTTAAATCTACTTGGAACAAAAAAGGCATCCTTTGTTTGATTTTAAGAAATCACCAAAATTACACTCAAGTGTGTACCCCGGGTCACTAACTCGGAGGATATTTTACAATATTTTTGATCTCTCAAAAAATAGGACTGTAAAGCAAATTATTCCCCCACAACGCCCAATAGTGGAAGTTAAAGTCTTCGACAGGTTTGATTTTGCCTTTTTAGAATGGTTTCAAAAATTCACCAAAAAAATTCCTCACAGGCGTGTACCGGGTGTCACTAAACATAGAGATCTTAAAGAATTGTTGAACTCTAAAGAAAAATGGCGTCAAAATGAAATTCGACTGTGGAGAAATCAATGCTTAGGAACCTGAAGTCTACTTGGGGTCCACAAGAGGCCTCCTTAGTTCGATTTCAACAAGTCTCACAATTAATACTCAGGCGTGTACCCAGGTTCACTAACTCGGGGGATTTTTGAAAATAGGTTTGATTTCTAAAAAAGTGGCACTGTAAAGCACATTTGACCCTAAGGTAACCCAATAGTGGAAACTAAAGCCTTCCACAGGTTCAACTATCCCATTTAGAATGGTTTCAAATATTCACTAAAAATACCTCACGGGCGTGTACCGTAGGTCACTGAACATAGAGGTTTTATAGAATTGTTGTAATCTTAAGAAAAATAGCGTCACAATGAACTTGGACGATCTAGATTTCGTTGCATAGGAACCTTAAGTCTACTTGGCAACCAGAAAAGGCATCCTTTGTTTGATTTTAAGAAATCACCAAAATTACACTCATGTGAGTACCCCGGGTCACTAACTCGGAGGATATTTTATAATATGTTTGATCTCTCGGAAAATAGGACTGTAAAGCACATTATTCCCCCACAACGCCCTATAGTGGAAGTTAAAGTCTTCAACAGGTTCGATTTTGCCTTTTTAGAATGGTTTCAAAAACTCACCAAAAATGCCTCACGGGCGTGTACCGGGGGTCACTAAACATAGAGATTTTAATGAATTGTTGAACTCTAAAGAAAAATGGCGTCAAAATGAAATTCGACGGTCTAGAAATCAAAGATTAGGAACCTTAAGTCTACTTGGGTCCACAAGAGGCCTCCTTAGTTTGATTTCAAGAAGTCTCACAATTAATACTCAGGCGTGTACCCCAGTTCACTAACGCGGGGGATTTTTGAAAATAGGTTTGATTTCTTAAAAAGTGGCGCTGTAAAGCACATTTAACCCTAAGGTAACCCAATAGTGGAAACTAAAGCCTTCCACAGGTTCGACTTCCCATTTAGAATGGTTTCAAATATTCACCAAAAATGCCTCACGGGCGTGTACCGGGGGTCACTGAACATAGAGGTTTTATAGAATTGTTGTAATCTTTAGAAAAAGGGCAATTCCCAATGGTGGCCCTTAGGTCTAAGGAATTCCCAGTGGCGGAAATTCCAAAAAACTTTCCCGTTGGTAGCCATACTTTACAAATTATTCCCCAACATAACCTTAATGAAAAATATTCCGTTAATAATAAAGCATAGTCCGTTAATTAACAGTTAAGGCAGTAACTCGCAAATAAAACGGGGCATTTTGGGTCATTTTTTGCCAATTTCGACCTCAAAATAAATTCTTAAGGGCTAAAACTTACCCACTAAAATCATCCCTTAAGGGCAAAAAAGACCAAAAATACCTCGTTTTACGTGCGAGTAACTACTTTAACTATTAACTAATATAATATGCTTTATTATTAATGAAATATTCTTCATTAAGGTTATGTTTGGGAATAATTTGTAAAGCAGGGTTACTAGCGGGAAAGATTTTTTGAAATTTACACCACTGAGAATTCTTTAAACCTAAGGGCCACCATTGGGAATTTAGCTTAGAAAAATAGCGTCACAATGAACTTGGACCATCTAGATATCATTGCATAGGAACCTTAAATCTACTTGGCACCCAGAAAAGGCATCCTTTGTTTGATTTTAAGAAATCACCAAAATTACACTCAGGTGTGTACCCCGGGTCACTAACTCGGAGGATATTTTTTAAGATGTTTTATCTCTCGGAAAATAGGACTGTAAAGAACATTATTCCCCCACAACGCCCTATAGTGGAAGTTAAAGTCTTCTACAGGTTCGATTTTGCCTTTTTAGAATGGTTTCAAAAATTCACCAAAAATGCCTCACGGGCGTGTACCGGGGGTCACTGAACATAGAGATTTTACAGAATTGTTGATTCTAAAGAAAAATGGCGTCAAAATGAAATTCGACTGTGGAGAAATCAATGCTTAGGAACCTGAAGTCTACTTTGGGTCCACAAGAAACCTCCTTAGTTCGATTTCAAGAAGTCTCCGAATTAATACTCAGGCGTGTACCCCAATTCACTAACTCGGGGGGATTTTTGAAAATAGGTTTGATTTTTCAAAAACTGGCACTGTAAAGCACATTTGACCCTAAGGTAACCCAATAGTGGAAACTAAAGCCTTCCACAGGTTCAACTATCCCATTTAGAATGGTTTCAAATATTCACTAAAAATGCCTCACGGGCGTGTACCGGAGGTCACTGAACATAGAGGTTTTATAGAATTGTTGTAATCTTTAGAAAAATAGCGTCACAATGAACTTGGACGATCTAGATTTCGTTGCATAGGAACCTTAAGTCTACTTGGCAACCAGAAAAGGCATCCTTTGTTCGATTTTAAGAAATCACCAGAATTACACTCAGGTGTGTACCCCGAGTCACTAACTCGGAGGATATTTTATAATATGTTTGATCTCTCGGAAAATAGGACTGTAAAGCACATTATTCCCCCACAACGCCCTATAGTGGAAGTTAAAGTCTTCAACAGGTTCGATTTTGCCTTTTTAGAATGGTTTCAAAAACTCACCAAAAATGCCTCACGGGCGTGTACCGGGGGTCACTAAACATAGAGATTTTAATGAATTGTTGAACTCTATAGAAAAATGGCGTCAAAATTAAATTCGACGGTCTAGAAATCGATGCTTAGGAACCTGAATCCTACTTTGGGTCCACAAGAAACCTCCTTAGTTCGATTTCAAGAGGTCTCCGAATTAATACTCAGGCGTGTACCCCGATTCACTAACTCGGGGGGATTTTATGAAAATAGGTTTGATTTATCAAAAACTGGCACTGTAAAGCACATTTGACCCTAAGGTAACCCAATAGTGGAAACTAAAGCCTTCCACACGTTCAACTATCCCATTTAGAATGGTTTCAAATATTCACTAAAAATTCCTCACGGGCGTGTACTGGGGGTCACTGAACATAGAGGTTTTATAGAATTGTTGTAATCTTTAGAAAAATAGCGTCACAATGAACTTGGACCATCTAGATTTCATTGCATAGGAACCTAAAGTCTACTTGGCAACCAGTAAAGGCATCCTTTGTTTGATTTTAAGAAATCACACAAAATTACACTCAGGTGTGTACCCCGGGTCACTAACTCGGAGGATATTTTATAATATGTCTGATCTCTCAGAAAATAGGACTGTAAAGAACATTATTCCCCCACAACGCCCTATAGTTGAAGTTAAAGTCTTCAACAGGTTCGATTTTGCCTTTTTAATATGGTTTCAAAAATTCACCAAAAATGCCTCACGGGCGTGTACCGGGGGTCACTGAACATAGAGATCTTAAAGAATTGTTGAACTCTAAAGAAAAATGGCGTTAAAATGAAATTCGAGTGTGGAAAAATCAATGCTTAGGAACCTGAAGTCTACTTGGGGTCCACAAGAGGCCTCCTTAGTTTGATTTCAAGAAGTCTCACAATTAATATTCAGGCGTGTACCCCGGTTCACTAACTCGGGGGGGATTTTTTAAAATAGGTTTGATTTCTTAAAAAGTGGCACTGTAAAGCACATTTGACCCTAAGGTAACCCAATAGTGGAATCAAAAGCCTTCTACAGGTTCAACTATCCCATCTAGAATGGTTTCAAATATTCACCAAAAATGCCTCACGGGCGTGTACCGGGGGTCACTGAACATAGAGCTTTTATAGAATTGTTGTAATCTTTAGAAAAATAGCGTCACAATGAACTTGGACCATCTAGATATCATTGCATATGAACCTTAAGTCTACTTGGCAACCAGAAAAGGCATCGTTTGTTTGATTTTAAGAAATCACCAAAATTACACTCAGGTGTGTACCCCGGGTCACGAACTCGGAGGATATTTTATAATAGGTTTGATCTCTCAGAAAATAGGACTGTAAAGCACATTATTCCCCCACAATACCCAATAGTGGAAGTTAAAGTCTTCGACAGGTTCGATTTTTCCTTTTTAGAATGGTTTCAAAAATTCACCAAAAATGCCTCACAGTGTAATAGCTCTGTTTTAGGAGCACCTTTATTAATTGTTAATTATAATATTAGCTTAATTAATTTTGAAACCCTTGTGTTTTAAATGAAAACTTATATTTGATTTTATTATTATTATTAAAAAGCTGTGTTGTATTTATTAACGTAATTATATTAAATTATTTTAGTGGAATTACTTTTAACAGTATCGAGTTCTATATTAATTTAAGAAACGTGTTTGAGCTATCGTTTTAATGACATGTATATTTTACAATAGTAAATTAAAATATACTTATGTATATTTATATTAGAGTGGGTATTTTATTTATAAAAAGAAAAAAAAAAGGAGAGATGGAAAGTGAAGGGTGGCGTGGCTATTGAATAAGAGGCTAGGGGGTATGTGTGAGAAGGGAAATAAGAGTAGAATGACTCATCAGATTTCCTTTTAAAAAAAAAAGGAAAACAATAAGGGAAGGGGGGGGTCTGTTTCCACGGCAAAGAGGAAACAGAACCAGGAAGGAAAAAGAGAACAGAGGGAGAAGGAAGAGGCGAGAGGAAGAGAGGAAGAGAGAGAGAGAGAGAGAGAGAGAGAGCTCGGTGGAGGAGGAGAGACGGAGGCGCTGCTCCGGTGGGAACGACGGTTGGGCGAAGGAAAGAAAAAAGAGGGAGAAGAAGCGTGCGACAGAGCCGCAAGACCTCAGGCCAATTCCGGCCATTTTCGGCCGATTTTCCGGCGAATAGAGGGGGAATTGGGTAGAGCAACTTCCAAAACACCAAATCCTTTTACCTATTTTAGAGATTAAGCTCAAAATTAAGGGTTCTTTGAGAAATTTGAAGGAGAATGGGTGGGGCAGTCGTATCACCCGCGAACCACCACACCACCGCCACCCATACTCACCTTGAAACTCTAACTGAGGTACTAAACACTTTCAAATGAAATTGCTAATTCCTGATTTACTTAAATTATATAATTTGCCTTGTTAGATTTCTCAATTATTCATGAATTGAATTATATGAGGTCCGTTGTGGTGTTATTACTGAATTCAGAATGATAATGGAGTATTGATTTTATACTTATGGAAATCAGTAGTATATTCGTATTGATGTGAAATATGAAATTGTCTGATAATTTGAGATTCAACTAGAGTACGTAATTGTTGATGTTGGTGACTTCGTTGTTAGAATCTGATTTATGAGGTGGATTAATTTTAGGTCTGAATTTGTTAAGATTAGAATAAATGACTCAAGCTAGTGTTGGTTGGATGTTTGGATGTTGTGAATCTGGGAGTTGGAAGAGGAGTGGGAGATTTGCATTTTGTTTGATTAGTAACGAGGATCAGAAGTGGGAATCGGAAAGAATGAGTTGTTAGGCTACACTACATGTTATACGATTTCAATGTTATTCTTTCCCATTCATTTCTCTTATAAATAAATTGGTGATACTAGCTCAATGAGTTCTATAAATGTTATCTAAATATACTTGTTAGTAAATAATCTAAGTTACCATGTATAACAGGAATCGGGTCAATAATCAAATTTAATGATCAATAGGTTGTTGGAATAAGATAGATTGAAACTGAAGAACTGAATAAGACATTGGGCAACCAGATTGCAAAACGACCTAACTTGGTTTATCAAATTAGTTAACTGGGTCAAGTATAAAGGAGTTGAGTGAGTTAATTTTAAACTAAAAGAAATAGAAGTTGGTTTAACGATTTCAATTAGCTAATAAGAGAACTTAAGATAGGAACCATATGTTAGTTGTAAGAGATTTCCACGTAGATGTATGTATAAATATTATAGCATTGAAACAATGACTACTAGTGTGTGATTTGGCTTAAGAATAAAGATAACTAAAGTTATTAATTTAACCAGGAAAAGGATGAATTAGTCTCTTTAGAATCTGTTAGGAAACTTTTAAATAATATTAATGATCTTGAGATTAGTTCTAAATGGTTAAAAAGATAATGTAGCCAAAGTCATCCAGATAGTGAACGAGTTAAAAGTCTATGATGATAGTGATTCAATAAGTTCATTAATTGTGATAGGATTCTTATTAGCAATTAAAATATGAAAGCCTAAGAATAGTTGTTGTCTAGAATAACTTGATATTGGTCTTAAAAACTGTCATTAGTAATAATAATTAATCTTAGTAAGGGTTACATGAACTCGGAAATAAAATACTGGTGATTTGGTAAAGAATGGTAGTTATATAAATATAGCTTTTTGAGAGATAAATCGAGACATGGGAACATCCTATTAGTATTTAGAATCCAGTAATTGAGGATTAGTTATCAAAGGATATGGGAAAGAGTTTACATAGGAGTCTAATTAGAAGAGGGTATGTAAGATAGTTGTTCTATGGTATATTGAGATTGCTCGTTTATCGTTGAAATCTAAGGTAGATGGAAATAGCTGTGTGTGAGTGACTGTTGAACAGTTATGTTGAGGTTATTAAGATTAAGGTAACTATCTCGATCAATTTGGGAAAGACATTTGTTATGAAGGTCTTAGAGGCTGCGGATCAAGTTGAGGATATTAATATTGAAGTAACATGTATGCTAAGAATATATATTTTGAGATTGTGTGAAATGATTTCCAAATTGATTATTTTTATATGAAATTTGATTTACGAGTATTAAAGTGATATTATGAGAATGTGTTACAAGGTGAAATGTGATATGTGATATGTGAAATAAGGTGAATGAGTCGCCACATACTATGTTGAATATATATAATATAAATAAGAATGGTGAAATGAGGTTGTGAACATGCACCCGGGTTAGGGCGGGTAGTCCCTAGCTGTTACCCAATCAGGAGGGGCTAAATCCTGACGTTGAAGGACATGTCCAGTTAAGTCTTGCAAGCAGAACATAAAAGGTGGGGTGACGACCCTCAACAGTTTGGAGACAGCCGGTACGTTGTACCCCTCTCCACTCGCGTTCACACCGAGATAAGAAATGGAAATGAATGTTTCTTGTAAGAAACTTAAATGTTTTGAAAATAAGCCGAGTTTTCAAATAAATATTATATCGCTATTACCTTTCCTTATGAACTACGGTTTCAATAAGAGTTGTATATTGTTGTATATTGTTGAGTAAGTGATTTGAAGTATATATAGAGTTTATGTGAATTGTTGTGAATATATGTGACGAGTGTTTTGAACAAAAGCCACCAAAGTAGGTTTTACTTGTTTTACGGGTTTAGTACTCAGCGCGTTGCTGATGGGAGTCAAATGTTTGTTTTGTCATTTCTGTGGCCTGTCACTTGGGTGGGTGGCAGTGTCGTATTAGTTTCAGGTGGAAGCAGTGAAGTTATGAAGCTTTGATGCAGGAATTCTTATTGCAATTATCTTTATATGTATTGAGGCGAGGACGATCGACTTTGTAATAGTGTAATATTTAGTTATGTTGTAAATAGTTTTTAAATAGGAATTTCTAAAGCAGAAGCTGGGAATAGATGCTGGAAATATAATAAAATGATATACAGGTTCATAGTTTGGAAGCAAGTCCTAAGTTAAATTTTAGGCGGTCCGTATTTCAAACGGAACTCTGTCGAATTTTCTGTAGACTTTTATTATTTAATTAATACCATTCAGATCATTTAGATAACTTCATCTAGTGTTAATGTTTTATAGTTAAAGTTTTAAAAAGTTCAGGTTTTTAGAGTTCCATACTCGTCGTTTTAGGACGATGAGTGTGATGGTAATAGTCCGGATTAAGCTTTTCGCTGTGTTTAGCTCTAATTAAGTTGGTCGGTAAATCCGGGCTGTTACACACAGGCTTGTACCGGGGGTCATTGAACATAGAAATTTTAAAGAATTGTTGAACTCTAAAGAAAAATAGGGGCAAAATGAAATTCGACCATGGAGAAATCAATGCTTAGGAACCTGATGTCTACTTGGGGTCCACAAGAGGCCTCCTTAGTTTGATTTCAAGAAGTCTCCGAATTAATACTCAGGCGTGTACCCCGGTTGACTAACTCGGGGGATTTTAGAAAATAGGTTTGATTTCTCAAAAAGTGGCACTGTAAAGCACATTTGACCCTAAGGTAACCCAATAATGGAAACTAAAGCCTTCCACAGGTTCGACTATCCCATTTAGAATGGTTTCAAATATTCACCAAAAATGCCTCACGGGCGTGTACTGGGGGTCACTGAACATAGAGGTTTTATAGAATTGTTGTAATATTTAGAAAAATAGCGTCACAATAAACTTGGACCATCTAGATATCATTGCATAGCAACCTTAAATCTACTTGGCACCCAGATAAGGCATCCTTTGTTTGATTTTAAGAAATCACCAAAATTACACTCAGGTATGTACGCCGGGTCACTAGCTCAGAGGATATTTTGTAATATGTTTGATCTCTAAGAAAATAGGACTGTAAAGCACATTATTCCCCGAAAATGCCCAATAGTGGAAGTTAAAGTTTTCCCCAGGTTCGATTTCGCCTTTTTAGAAAGGTTTCAAAAATTCACCACAAATGCCTCACGGGCGTGTAGCGGGGTCACCGAACATAGAGATTTTAAAGAATTGTTGAACTCTAAAGAAAAATGGCGTCAAAATGAAATTCGACGGTCTAGAAATCAAAGATAAGGAACCTCAAGTCTACTTGGGGTCAACAAGAGGCCTCCTTAGTTTGATTTCAAGAAGTCTCACAATTAATACTCAGGCGTGTACCCCGGTTCACTAACGCTGGGGATTTTTGAAAATAGGTTTGATTTCTTAATAAGTGGTACTGTAAAGCACATTTGACCCTAAGGTAACCCAATAGTGGAAACTAAAGCCTTCCACAGATTCGACTTCCCATTTAGAATGGTTTCAAATATTCAACAAAAATGCCTCACGGGCGTGTACCGGGGGTCACTGAACATAGAGGTTTTATAGAATTGTTGTAATCTTTAGAAAAATAGCGTCACAATGAACTTGGACCATCTAGATATCATTGCATAGGAACCTTCAATCTACTTGGCACCCAGAAAAGGCATCCTTTGTTTGATTTTAAGAAATCACATAAATTACACTCAGGTTAGCACCCCGTGTCACTAACTCGGAGGATATTTTAAAATATGTTTGATCTCTCGGAAAATAGGACTGTAAAGAACATTATTCCCCCACAAAGCCCTATAGTGGAAGTTAAAGTCTTCAACAGGTTCGATTTTTCCTTTTTAGAATGGTTTCAAAAATTCACTAAAAATGCCTCACGGGCGTGTACCGGGGGTCACTGAACATAGAGATTTTAAAGAATTCGTGAACTCTAAAGAAAAATGGCTTCAAAATGAAATTCGACTGTGGAGAAATTAATGCTTAGGAACTTGAAGCCTACTTTAAAGCCACAAGAAACCTCCTTAGTTCGATTTCAAGAAGTCTCCGAATTAATACTCAGGCGTGTACCCCGGTTCACTAACTCGGGGGGATTTTTGAAAATAGTATTGATTTTTCAAAAACTGACACTGTAAAGCACATTTGACCCTAAGGTAACCCAATAGTGGAAACTAAAGCCTTCCACAGGTTCAACTATCCCATTTAGAATGGTTTCAAATATTCACTAAAAATGCCTCACAGGCGTGTAACGGAGGTCACTGAACATAGAGGTTTTATAGAATTGTTGTAATCTTAAGAAAAATAGCGTCACAATGAACTTGGACCATCCAGATTTCATTGCATAGGAACCTTAAGTCTACTTGGCAACCAGAAAAGGCATCCTTTGTTTGATTTTAAGAAATCACCAAAATTACACTCAGGTGTGTACCCCGGGTCACTAACTCGGAGGATATTTTATAATATGTTTGATCTCTCGGAAAATATCACTTTAAAGAACATGATTTCCCCACAACGCCCTATAGTGGAAGTTAAAGTCTTCAACAGGTTCGATTTTGCCTTTTTAGAATGGTTTCAAAAATTCACCAAAAATGCCTCACGAGCGTGTACCGGGGGTCACTGAACATAGAGATCTTAAAGAATTGTTGAACTCTAAAGAAAAATGGCATCAAAATGAAATTCGACTGTGGAGAAATCAATGCTTAGGAACCTGAAGTCTACTTGGGGTCCACAAGAGGCCTCCTTAGTTTGATTTCAAGAAGTCTCACAATTAATACTTAGGCGTGTACCCCGGTTCACTAACTCTGGGGGATTTTTGAAAATAGGTTTTATTTCTTAAAAAGTGGCACTGTAAATCACATTTGACCCTAAGGTAACCCAATAGTGGAAACAAAAGCCTTCCACGGGTTCAACTATCCCATTTAGAATGGTTTCAAATATTCACCAAAAATGCCTCACGGGCGTGCATCGGGGGTCACTGAACATAGAGGTTTTATAGAATTGTTGTAACCTTTAGAAAAATAGCGTCACAATGAACTTGGAACATCTAGATATCATTGCATAGGAACCTTAAGTCTACATGGCAACCAGAAAAGGCATCGTTTGTTTGATTTTAAGAAATCACCAGAATTACACTCAGGTGTGTACCCCGGGTCACTAACTCGGAGGATATTTTTAAATATGTTTGATCTCTCGGAAAATAGGACTGTAAAGATCATTATTCCCCCACAACGCCCTATAGTGGAAGTTAAAGTCTTCAACAGGTTGAATTTTGCCTTTTTAGAATGATTTCAAAAATTCACCAAAAAGGCCTCACGGGCGTGTACCGGGGGGTCACTGAACATAGATATTTTAAAGAATTGTTGAACTCTAAAGAAAAATGGCTTCAAAATGAAATTCGACTGTGGAGAAATCAATGCTTAGGAACCTGAAGCCTACTTTGGGTCCACAAGAAACCTCCTTAGTTCGATTTCAAGAAGTCTCCGAATTAATAATCAGGCGTGTACCCCGGTTCACTAACTCGGGGGGATTTTTGAAAATAGGTTTGATTTCTTAAAAGGAGGCACTGTAAAGCACATTTGACCCTTAGGTAACCCAATAGTGGAAACAAAAGCCTTCTACAGGTTCAACTATCCCATCTAGAATGGTTTCAAATATTCACCAAAAATGCCTCACGGGCGTGTACCGGGGGTCACTGAACATAGAGCTTTTATAGCATTGTTGTAATCTTTAGAAAAATAGCGTCACAATGAACTTGGACCATCTAGATATCATTGCATATGAACCTTAAGTCTACTTGGCAACCAGAAAAGGCATCGTTTGTTTGATTTTAAGAAATCACCAAAATTACACTCAGGTGTGTACCCCGGGTCACTAACTCGGAGGATATTTTATAATAGGTTTGATCTCACAGAAAATAGGACTGTAAAGCACATTATTCCCCCACAATACCCAATAGTGGAAGTTAAAGTCTTCGACAGGTTCGATTTTTCCTTTTTAGAATGGTTTCAAAAATTCACCAAAAATGCCTCACAGGCGTGTACCGGGGGTCACTGAACATAGAGATTTTAAATAATTGTTGAACTCTATAGAAAAATAGGGTCAAAATGAAATTCGACTGTGGAGAAATCAATGCTTAGGAACCTCAAGTCTACTTGGGGTCCACAAGAGGTCTCCTTAGTTCGATTTCAAGAAGTCTCCGAATTAATACTCAGGCGTGTACCCCGATTCACTAACTCGGGGGATTTTTCAAAATAGGTTTGATTTCTCAAAAAGTTGAACTGTAAAGCACATTGGACACTAAGGTAACCCAATAGTGGAAACTAAAGCCTTCCACAGGTTCGACTATCCCATTTAGAATGGTTTCAAATATTCACCAAAAATGCATCACGGCGTGTGATGGGGGTCACTGATCACAGAGGTTTTATAGAATTGTTGTAATCATTTGAAAAATAGCGTCACAATGAACTTGGACCATCTAGATATCATTGCATAGGAACCTTAAGTCTAATTGGCAACCTGAAAAGGCATCCTTAGTTTAATTTTAAGAAATCACCAAAATTACATTCAGGTATGTACCCCGGGTCACTAACTCGGAGGATATTTAATAATATGTTTGATCTCTCAGAAAATAGGACTGTAAAGCACATTATTCCCCCAAAATGCCCAATAGTGGAAGTTAAAGTCTTCCCCAGGTTCGATTTCGCCTTTTTAGAATGGTTTCAAAAATTCACCAAAAATGCCTCACGGGCGTGTACCGGGGGTCACTGAACATAGAGGTTTTATAGAATTGTTGTAATCTTTAGAAAAATAGCGTCACAATGAACTTGGACCATCTATATATCATTGCATAGGAACCTTAAGTCTACTTGGCACCCAGAAAAGGCATCCTTTGTTTGATTTTAAGAAATCACCAAAATTACACTCAGGTGTGTACCCCGGTTCACTAACTCGGAGGATATTTTATAATATGTTTGATCTCTCTGAAAATAGGATTGTAAAGAACATTATTCCCCCACAACGCCCTATAGTGGAAGTTAAAGTCTTCAACAGGTTCGATTTTGCCTTTTTAGAATGGTTTCAAAAAATTCACCAAAAATGCCTCACGGGCGTGTACCGGGGTTCACTGAACATAAAGATTTTAAAGAATTGTTGAACTCCAAAGAAAAATGGCGTCAAAATGAAATTCGACTGTGGAGAAATCAATGCTTAGGAACCTGAAGTCTACTTTGGGTCCACAAGAGACCTCCTTAGTTCGATTTCAAGAATTCTCCGAATTAATAATCATGCGTGTACCCCGCTTCACTAACTCGGGGGGATTTTTGGAAAAAGGTTTGATTTTTCAAAAAGTGGCACTGTAAAGCACATTTGACCCTAACGTAACACAATAGTGGAAACTAAAGCCTTCCACAGGTTCAACTATCCCATTTAGAATGGTTTCAAATATTCACTAAAAATGCCTCACGGGCGTGTACCGGGAGTCACTGAACATATAGGTTTTATAGAATTGTTGTAATCTTTAGAAAAATAGCGTCGCAATGAACTTGGACCATCTAGATTTCATTGCATAGGAACCTAAAGTCTACTTGGCAACCAGAAAAGGCATCCTTTGTTTGATTTTAAGAAATCACCAAAATTACACTCAGGTTAGCACCCCGTGTCACTAACTCGGAGGATATTTTATAATATGTTTGATATCTCGGAAAATAGGGCTGTAAAGAACATTATTCCCCACAACGCCCTATAGTGGAAGTTAAAGTCTTCAACTGGTTCGATTTTGCCTTTTTAGAATGGTTTCAAAAATTCACCAAAGATGCCTCACAGGCGTGTACCGGGGGTCACTAAACAAAGAGATTTTAAATAATTGTTGCACTCTAAAGAAAAATGGCGTCAAAATGAAATTCGACTGTGGAGAAATCAATGCTTAGGAACCTGAAGTCTACTTGGGGTCCACAAGAGGCCTCCTTAGTTTGATTTAAAGAAGTCTCCGAATTAATACTCAGGCGTGTACCCCGGTTCACTAACTCGGGGGGATTTTTTAAAATAGGTTTGATTTCTCAAAAACTGGCATTGTAAAGCACATTTGACCCTAAGGTAACCCAATAGTGGAAACAAAAGCCTTCCACAGGTTCAACTATCCCATTTAGAATGGTTTCAAATATTTACCAAAAATGCCTCACGGGCGTGTACCGGGGGTCACTGAACATAGAGGTTTTATAGAATTTGTTGTAATCTTTAGAAAAATAGCGTCACAATGAACTTGGACCATCTAGATATCATTGCATAGGAACCTTAAGTCTACTTGGCACCAAGAAAAGGCATCCTTTGTTTGATTTTAAGAAATCACCAAAATTACACTTTGGTGTGTACCCCGGGTCACTAACTCGGAGGATATTTAATAATATGTTTGATCTCTCGGAAAATAGGACTGTAATGAACATTATTCCCCCACAACGCCCTATAGTAGAAGTTAAAGTATTCAACAGGTTCGATTTTGCCTTTTTAGAATGGTTTCAAAAATTCACCAAAAATGCCTCACAGGCGTGTACCGGGGGTCACTGAACATAGAGATTTTAAATAATTGTTGAACTCTAAAGAAAAATGGCGTCAAAATGAAATTCGACTGTGGAGAAATCAATGCTTAGGAACCTGAAGTCTACTTTGGGTCCAAAAGAGGCCTCCTTAGTTCGATTTCAAGAAGTCTCCGAATTAATACTCAGGCGTGTACCGCAGTTCACTAACTCGGGGAATTTTTGAAAATAGGTTTGATTTCTCAAAAAGTGGCACTGTAAAGCTCATTTGACCCTAAGGTAACCCAATAGTGGAAACTAAAGCCTTCCACAGGTTCGACTATCCCATTTAGAAAGATTTCAAATATTCACCAAAAATGCCTCACGGGCGTGTACCGGGGGTCACTGAACATAGAGGTTTTATAGAATTGTTGTAATCTTTAGAAAAATAGCGTCAAAATGAACTTGTACCATCTAAACATCATTGCCTAGGAACCTTAAGTCTACTTGGCACCCAGAAAAGGCATCCTTAGTTTGATTTTAAGAAATCACTAAAATTACACTCAGGTGTGTACCCCGGGTCACTAACTCAGAGGATATTTTATAATATGTTTGATCTCTCAGAAAATAGGACTATAAAGTACATTATTCCCCCCACAACGCCCAATGGTGGAAGTTAAAGTCTTCCACAGGTTCGATTTTGCCTTTTTGGAATGGTTTCAAAAATTCACCAAAAATGCCTCATGGGCGTGTACCGGGGGTCACTGAATATAGAGATTTTAAAGAATTGTTGAACTCTAAAGAAAAATGCCGTCAAAATGAAATTCGATTGTCTAGAAATCAAAGCTTAGTAACCATAAGTCTATTTGGGGTCCACAAGAGGCCACCTTAGTTTGATTTGAAGAAGTCTCTGAATTAATACTCAGGCGTGTACCCCGGTTAACTAACTTCGGGGATTTTCGAAAATAGGTTTGAGTTCTCAAAAAGTGGCACTGTAAAGATCATTTGACCCTAAGGTACCCCAATAGTTGAAACTAAAGCCTTCCACAGGTTCGACTATCCCATTTAGATTGGTTTCAAATATTCACCAAAAATGTCTCACAGGCGTGTACCGGGGGTCACTAAACATAGAGGTTTTATAGAATTGTTGTAATCTTTAGAAAAATAGCGTCACAATGAACTTGGACCATCTAGATATCATTGCATAGGAACATTAAGTCTACTTGGCACCCAGAAAAGGCATCCTTTGTTTGATTTTAAGAAATCACCAAAATTACACTCAAGGGTGTACCCCGGGTCACTAACTCGAAGGACATTTTATAATATGTTTGATCTCTAAGGAAATAGGACGGTAAAGGACATTATTCCCCCACAACGCCCAATAGTGGAAGTTAAAGTCTTCCACAGGTTCGATTTTGCCTTTTTAGAATTGTTTCAAAAATTCACCAAAAATGTCTCACGGGCGTGTACCGGGGGTCACTGAACATAGAGATGTTAAAGAATTTTTGAACACTAAAGAAAAATGGCGTCAAAATAAATTTTACTGTTGAGAAATCAATCCTTAGGAACCTGAAGTCTACTTGGGGTCCACAAGAGGCCTCTTAGTTTGATTTATAGAAGTCTCACAATTAATACTCAGGCGTGTACCCCGGTTCACTAACTCGGGGGATTTTTGAAAATAGGTTTGATTTCCCAAAAAGTGGCACTGTAAAGCACATTTGCCCTTAAGGTAACCCAATAGTGGAAACTAAAGCCTTCCACAGGTTCGACTATCCCATTTAGAATGGTTTCAAATATGGACCAAAAATGCCTCACGGGCGTGTACCGGGGGTCACTGAACATAGAGGTTTTATAAAATTGTTGTAATCTTTAGAGAAGTAGCATCACAAAGAACTTGTACCATCTAGATATCAATGCATAGGAACCTTAAGTCTACTAGGATATCGTAAGAGGAATCCTTAGTTTTATTTTAAGAAATCACCAAAATTACACTCAGGTGTGTACCCCAGTTCACTAACTCGGAGGGTTTTTTAAAATATGTTTGTTTTCTCAGAAAATAGGACTATAAAGCACATTATTCCCCGAGGGCGCCCAGTAGTTAAAGTTAAAGCCTTCCACAAGTTCGATTTTACCTTTTTAGAATGGTTTCAAAACTTCACCAATAATGCCACACGGGCGTGTACCGGGGGTCACTGAACATAGAGATTTTAAAGAATTGTTGAACTCTAAAGAAAAATGGCGTCAAAATGAAATTCGACTGTCTAGAAATCAAAGCTTAGAAACCTTAAGTCTACTTGGGGTCAAGAAGAGGAACCCTTAGTTTGATTTTAAGAAATCTCATAATTAATACACAGACGTGTACCCTGGTTCACTTACTCGTAGGATTTTGAAAATATGTATGATTTGTCAGAAAAGGGAACTGTAAAGCACATTTGACCCCAGGGTGCCCCTTAGTGGAAACTAAAGCCTTCCACAGGTTCGATTTTCCCTTTTAGAATGGTTTCAAGTATTCACTAAAAATGCCTCACGGGCGTGTACCGGGGGTCACTGAACATAGAGATTTTATCGAATTGTTGAAATCTTTAGAAAAGGAGCGTCACAATGAACTTGGACAATATACATATCAATGCATAGGAACCTTAAGTCTTCTTGGATACCATACGAGGCATCCTTAGTTTTATTTTAAGAAATTACAAAAAATATCACTCAGGCGTGTACCCCGGTTCACTAACTCGGAGGGTTTTTTAAAATATGTTTGTTTTCTCAAAAAATAGGACTGTAAAGCACATTATTCCCCCAGGGCGCCCAATAGGGGAAGTTAAAGCCTTCCACAGGTTCGATTTTACCTTTTTCGAAAGGTTACAAAACTTCAACAAAAATGCCGCACGGGCGTGTACCGGGGATCACTGAACATAGAGATTTTAAAGAATTGTTGAACTCTAAAGAAAAATGGCGTAAAAATGAAATTCGACTGTCTAGAAATCAAAGCTTAGGAACCTTAAGTCTACTTAGGGTCAAGAAGAGGAATCCTTAGTTTGATTTTAAGAAATCTCAGAATTAATACACAGGCGTGTACCCCGGTTCACTAACTCTGATGATTTTTGAAAATAGGTTTGATTTTTTAAAAACTGGAACTGTAAAGCACTATTGACCCTAAGGTAACCCCATAGTGGAAACTAAAGTCTTCCACAAGTTCGACTATCCCATTTAGAATGAATCAAATATTCACCAAAAATGCCTCACGGGCGTGTATTGGGGGTCACTGAACATAGAGGTTTTATAGAATTATTGTAATCTTTAGAAAAATAGCGGCACAATGAACTTGGACCATCTAGATATCATTGCATAGGAACCTTAAGTCTACTTGGCAACCAGAAAAGGCATCATAAGTTTGATTTTAAGAAATCACAAAAATTACACTCAGGTGTGTACCCCGGGTCACTAACTCGAAGGATATTTTATAATATGTTTGATTTCTCAGAAAATAGGACTGTAAAAGAACATTTTTCCCCCACAACGCCCAATAGTGGAAGTTAAAGTCTTCCACAGGTTCGATTTTGCCTTTTTAGAATGGTTTCAAAAATTCACCAAAAATGCTTCACGAGCGTGTACCGGGGGTCATTGAACATAGAGATTTTAAAGAATTGTTGAACTCTAAAGGAAATGGCGTCAAAATGAAATTCGACTGTCAAGAAGTCAATGCTTAGGAACCTTAAGTCTACTTGGGGTCAACAAGAGGAATCCTTAATGTGATTTTAAGAAATCTCAGAATTAATAAACAGGCGTGTACCCTGGTTCACTAACTCGGAGGATTTATAAAATATGTATGATTTGTCAAAAAAGGATACTGTAAAGCACATTTGACCCCCAGGGTGCCCCTTAGTGGAAATTAAAGCCTTCCACAGTTTCGATTTTCCCTTTTAAAATGGTTTCAAGTATTCACAAAAAATGCCTCAAGAGCGTGTACCGGGGGTCACTGAACATAGAGATTTTATCGAATTGTTGAAATCTTTAGAGAAGTAGCGTCACAAAGAACTTGGACCATCTAGATATCAATGCATAAGAACCTTAAGTCTACTAGGATATCATAAGAGGAATCCTTAGTTTTATTTTAAGAAATCACCAAAATTACACTCAGGTGTGTACCCCGGTTCACTAACTCGGAGGGTTTTTTAAAATATGTTTGTTTTCTCAGAAAATAGGACTATAAAGCCTATTATTCCCCGAGGGAGCCCAGTAGTTAAAGTTAAAGCCTTCCACAGGTTCGATTTTACCTTTAAAGAATGGTTTCAAAACTTCACCAATAATGCCACACGGGCGTGTACCGGGGGTCACTGAACATAGAGATTTTAAAGAATTGTTGAACTCTAAAGAAAAATGGCGTCAAAATGAAATTCGACTGTCTAGAAATCAAAGCTTAGAAACCTTAAGTCTACTTTGGGTCAAGAAGAGGAACCCTTAGTTTGATTTTAAGAAATCTCATAATTAATACACAGACGTGTACCCTAGTTCACTTACTCGGAGGATTTTGAAAATATGTATGATTTGTCAAAAAAGGGAACTGTAAAGCACAGTTGACCCCCAGGGTGCCCCTTAGTGGAAACTAAAGCCTTCCACAGGTTCGATTTTCCCTTTTAGAATGGTTTCAAGTATTCACTAAAAAAGCCTCACGGGCGTGTACCGAGGGTCACTGAACATAGAGATTTTATCGAATTGTTGAAATCTTTAGAAAAGTAGAGTCACAATGAACTTGGACCATCTAGATATCAATGCATAGTAACCTTAAGTCTACTTGGATACAACAAGAGGCATCCTTAGTTTTTTTTAAGAAATCACCAAAATTACACTCAGGCGTGTACGCCAGTTCACTAACTCGGAGGGTTTTTTAAAATACGTTTGTTTTCTCAGAAAATATGACTTTAAAGCACATTCTTCCCCCAGGGCGCCCAATAGTAGAAGTTAAAGCCTTCCACAGGTTCGATTTTACCTATTTAGAATGGCTTCAATACTTCACCAAAAATGCCGTACGGGCGTGTACCGGGGGTCACTGAACATAGAGATTTTAAAGAATTGTTGAACTCTAGAGAAAAATGGCGTCAAAATGAAATTCGACTGTGGAGAAATCAATGCTTAGGAACTTGAAGTCTACTTGGGGTCCACAAGAGGCCTCCTTAGGTTGATTTTAAGAAGTCTCTGAATTAATACTCAGGCGTTTACCCCGGTTCACTAACTTGGGGGATTTTTTAAAATAGGTTTGATTTCTCAAAAACTGGCACTGTAAAGCACATTTGACCCTAAGGTAACCCAATAGTGGAAACTAAAGCCTTCCACAGGTTCGACTATCCCATTTAGATTGGTTTCAAATATTCACCAAAAATGCCTCACGGGCGTGTACTGGGGGTCACTGAACATAGAGGTTTTATAGAATTGTTGTAATCTTTAGAAAAATAGCGTCACAATGAACTTGGACCATTTAGATATCATTGCATAGGAACCTTAAGTCTACTTGGCAACCAGAAAAGGCATCCTTAGTTTGATTTTAAGAAGTCACCAAAATTACACTCAGGTGTGTACCCCGGGTCACTAACTCGGAGGATAATATGTTTGATTTCTCAGAACATAGGACTGTAATTCACTTTATTCCCCCACAACGCCCAATAGTGGAAGTTAAAATCTTCCACAGTTTCGATTTTGCCTTTTTAGATTGGTTTAAAAAATTCACCTAAAATGCCTCACGAGCGTGTACCGGAGGTCATTGAACATAGAGATTTAAGGAATTGTTTAACTCTAAAGAAAAATGGCGTCCAAATGTAATTTGACTGTCTAGAAATCAAAGTTTAGGAACCTTAAGTCTACTTGGGGTCAAGAAGAGGAATCCTTGTTTTGATTTTAAGAAATCTCAGAATTAATACACAGGCGTGTACCCCGGTTCACTAACTCGAGGTATTTTTAAAATATGTATGATTTGTCAAGAAAGGGTACTGTAAAGCACATTTGACCCCAAGGGTGCCCCTTACTGGAAACTAAAGCCTTCCACACGTTCAATTTTCCCTTTTAGAATGGTTTCAAGTATTCACTAAAAATGCCTCACGGGCGTGTACCGGGGGTCACTGAACATAGAGATTTTATCGAATTGTTGAAATCTTTAGAAAAGTAGCGTCACAATGAACTTGGACCATCTGGATATCAATGCATAGGAACCTTAAGTCTACTTGGATACCATACGAGGCATCCTTAGTTTTATTTTAAGAAATCACCAAAATTACACTCAGGCGTGTACCCCGGTTCACTAACTCGGTGGGTTTTTTAAAATATGTTTGTTTTCTCAAATTGTAGGACTGTAAAGCAGATTATTCCCCCAGGGCGCCCAATAGTGGAGGTTAAAGCCTTCCACATGTTTGATTTTATTTATTTAGAATGTTTCAAAACTTCACCAAAAATGCCGCACGGGCGTGTACCGAGGGTCACTGAACATAGAGATTTTGAAGAATTGTTGAACTCTAAAGAAATATGGCGTCAAAATTAAATTCGACTGTGGAGAAATCAATGCTTAGGAACCTGAAGTCTACTTGGGGTCTACAAGAGGCCTCCTTAGTTTGATTTTAAGAAGTCTCCGAATTAATACTCAGGCGTGTACCCCGGTTCACTAACTCGGGGGATTTTTGAAAATAGGTTTGATTTCTAAAAAACTGGCACTGTATAGCACATTTGACCCTAAGGTAACTCAATAGTGGAAACTAAAGCCTTCCACAGGTTCGATAATCCAATTTAGAATGGTTTCAAATATTCACCAAAAATGCGTCACGGGCGTGTACTGGGGGTCACTGAACATCGTGGTTTTATAGAATTGTTATAATCTTAAAAAAATAGCGTCACAATGAACTTGGACCATCTAGATATCATTGCATATGAACCTTAAGTGTACTTGGCAACCAGCAAAAATGCATCCTTAGTTTGATTTTAAGAAATCACCAAAATTACACTCAGGTGAGTACTCCCGGTTACTAACTCGGAGGATATTTTATAATAATCAGAAAATACGACTGTAAAGCACATTATTCCCCCACAACGCCCAATAGTGGAAGTTAAAGTCTTCCACAGGTTTGATTTTGCCTTTTTAGAATGGTTTCAAAAAAATTCACCAAAAATGCCTCACGAGCGTGTACCGGGGTTCATTGAACATAGAGATTTTAAGAAATTGTTGAACTCTAAAGAAAAATGACGTCAAAATGAAATTTGATTGTCTAGTAATCAAAGCTTCGGAACCTTACGTCTACTTGGGGTCAAGAAGAGGAATCCTTAGATTGATTTTAAGAAATCTCAGAATTAATACACAGGTGTGTACCCCGGTTCACTAACTCGGAGGATTTTGAAAATATTTATGATTTGTCAAAAAAGGGTACTGTAAAGCACATTTGACCCCCAGGGTGCCCCATAGTGGAAACTAAAGCCTTTCACAGGTTCGATTTTCCCTTTTAGAATGGTTTCAAGTATTCACTAAAAATGTCTCACGGGCGTGTACCGGGGGTCACTGAACATAGAGATTTTACCGAATTGTTGAAATCTTTAGAAAAGTAGCATCACAATGAACTTGGACCATCTCGATATCAACGTAAAGAACCTTAAGTCTACTTGGATACCATAAGAGGAATACTTAGTTTTATTTTAAGAAATCATCAAAATTATACTCAGGCGTGTAACCCGGTTCACTAACTCGGAGGGTTTTTTAAAATATGTTTGTTTTTTCAGAAAATAGGACTGTAAAGCACATTATTCCCTAGGGCGCCCAATACTGGAAGTTAAAGCCTTCCACTTGTTCGATTTTACCTTTTTAGAATGGTTTAAAAACTTCACCAAAAATGCCGCACGGGCGTGTACCGGGGGTCACTGAACATAGAGATTATAAAGAATTGTTGAACTCTAAAGAAAAATGGCATCAAAATGAAATTCGAATGTGGAGAAATCAATGCTTAGGAACCTGAAGTCTACTTGGGGGCCAAGAGGAGGAAACCTTAGTTTGATTTTAAGATGTCTCCGAATTAATACTCATGCGTGTACCACGGTTCACTAACTCGGAGGTTTTTGAAAATAGGTTTGATTTCTCAAAAAAGTGGCACTGTAAAGCACATTTGACCTTAAGGTAACCCAATAGTGGAAACTAAAGCCTTCCACAGGTTTGATTTTTCCTTTTATAATGGTTTCAAGAATTCACTAAAAATGCCTCACGGGCGTGTACCGGGGGTCACTGAACATAGAGATTTTATCGAATTGTTTAAATCTTTAGAAAAGTAGCGTCACAATGAACTTGGACCATCTAGATATCAATGCATAGGAACCTTAAGTCTACTTGGATACCATAAGAGGCATCCTTAGTTTTATTTTAAGAAATCACCAAAATTACACTCAGGCGTGTACCCGGTTCACTAACTCGGAGGGTTTTTTAAAATATGTTTGTTTTCTCAGAAAATAGGACTGTAAAGCACATTATTCCCCCACAACGCCCAATAGTGGAAGTTAAAGCCTTCCAGAGGTTCGATTTTACCTTTTTAGAATGGTTTCACAAATTCACCAATTGTGCCGCACGGGCGTGTACCGGGGGTCATTGAACATAGAGATTTTAAAGAATTGTTGAACTCTAAAGAAAAATGGCGTCAAAATGAAATTCGATGTGGAGAAATCAATCCTTAGGAACCTGAAGTCTACTTGGGGTCCACAAGAGGCCTCCTTAGTTTGATTTTAAGAAGTCTCCGAATTAATACTCAGGTGTGTACCCCGGTTCACTAACTCGGGGGATTTTTTAAAATAGGTTTGATTTGTCAAAAACTGGCACTGTAAAGCACATTTGACCATAAGGTAACCCAATAGTGGAAACTAAAGCCTTCCACAGGTTCGACTATCCCATTTAGAATGTTTCAGATATTCACCAAAAATGCCTCACCGGCGTGTACTGGGGGTCACTCAACATAGTGGTTTTATAGAATTCTTGTAATCTTTAGAAAAATAGCGTCACAATGAACTTGGACCATCTAGATATAATTGCATAGGAACCTTAAGTCTACTTGGCAACCAGAAATGGCATCCTATGTTTGATTTAAGGAAATCACCGAAATTACACTCATGTGTGTACCCCAGGTCACTAACTCGGAGGATATTTCATAATATGTTTGATTTCTCAAAAAATAGGACTGTAAAGCACATTATTCCCCCACAACGCCCAATAGTGGAAGTTAAAGTCTTCCAGAGGTTCGATTTTGCCTTTTTAAAATGGTTTCAAAAATTCACCAAAAATGCCTCACGAGCGTATACCGGGGGTCATTGAACATAGAGATTTTAAAGATTTGTTGAACTATAAAGAAAAATGGCGTCAAAATGAAATTCGACTATCTAGAAATCAAAGCTTAGGAACCTTAATTCTACTTGGGGTAAAGAAGAGGAATCCTTAGTTTTATTTTAAGAAATCTCATAATTAATACACAGGCGTGTACTCCGGTTCACTAACTCAGAGGATTTTGAAAATATGTATGATTTGTCAAAAAAGGGTACTGTAAAGCACATTTGACCCCCGGGGTGCCCCTTAGTGGAAAATAAAGCCTTCCACAGTTTCGATTTTCCCTTTTAGATAGGTTTCAAGTATTCACTAAAAATGCCTCACGGGCGTGTACCGGGGGTCACTAAACATAGAGATTTTATCGAATTGTTGAAATCTTTAGAAAAGTAGCGTCACAATGAACTTGGACCATCTAGATATCAATGCATAAGAACCTTAAGTCTACTTGGATACCATAAGACGCATCCTTAGTTTTATTTTAAGAAATCACCAAAATTACACTCAGGCGTGTACCCCGGATTACTAACTCGGAGGGTTTTTTAAAATATGTTTGTTTTCTCAGATTATAGGACTGTAAAGCACATTCCTCCCCCAGGGCGCCCAATAGTGGAAGTTAAAGCCTTCCACAGGTTCGATTTTACCTTTTTTAGAATGGTTTCAAAACTTCACCAAAAATACAACACGGGCGTGTACCAGGGGTCACTGAAAATAGAGATTTTAATGAATTGTTTAACTCTAAAGAAAAATGGCGTCAAAATGAAATTCGATTGTGGAGAAATCAATGCGTAGGAACCTGAAGTCTACTTGGGGTCCACAAGAGGCCTCCTTAGTTTGATTTTAAGAAGTCTCCGATTTAATACTCAGGCATGTACCCCGGTTCACTAACTCGGGGGATTTTTGAAAATAGGTTTGATTTCTAAAAAAATGGCATTTTAAAGCACATTTGACCCTAAGGTAACCCAATAGTGGAAACTAAAGCCTTCCACAGGTTCGACTATCCCATTTAGAATGGTTTCAAATATTCACCAAAAATGCCTCACGGGCGTGTACTGGGGGTCACCGAACATAGAGGTTTTATAGAATTGTTGTAATCTTTAGAAAAATAGCGTCCCAATGAACTGGGACCATCTAGATATCATTGCATAGAAAACTTAAGTCTACTTGGCAACCAGAAAAGGCATCCTTAGTTTGATTTTATGAAATCACCAAAATTACACTCAGGTGTGTACCCAAGGTCACTAACTCGGAGGATATTTTATAATATGTTTGATTTCTAAGAAAATAGGACTGTAAAGACATTCTTCCACCACAACGCCCAATAGTGGAAGTTAAATTCTTCCACAGGTTCGATTTTGCCTTTTTAGAATCGTTTCAAAAATTCACCAAAAATGCCTCACGAGCGTGTACCGGGGGTCATTGAACATAGAGATTTTAAAGAATTGTTGAACTTTGAAAAAAAATGGCATCAAAATGAAATTCCACTGTCTAGAAATCAAAGCTTAGGAACCTTAAGTCTACTTGGGGTCAAGACGAGGAATCCTTAGTTTTATTTTAAGAAATCTCAGAATAAATACACAGGCGTGTACTCCGGTTCACTAACTCGGAGGAATTTGAAAATATGTATGATTTATACAAAAAGGGTACTGTAAAGCACATTTGACCCCCAGGGTGCCCCTTAGTGGAAACTAATGCCTTCCACAGGTTCGATTTTCCCTTTTAGAATGGTTTCAAGTATTCACTAAAAATGCCTCACGGGCGTGTACCGGGGGTCACTGTTTATAGAGATTTTATCGAATAGTTGAAATCTTTAGAAAAGTAGCGTCACAATAAACTTGGACCATCTATATATCAATGCATAGGAACCTTAAGTCTACTTGGATACCATAAGAGGAATCCTTAGTTTTATTTTAAGAAATTACCAAATTACCCACTTCACTAACTCGGAGGGTTTTTTAAAATATGTTACTTTTCTCAGATAATAGGACTGTAAAGCACATTATTCCCCCACAACGCCCAATAGTGGAAGTTAAAGCCTTCCACAGGTTCGATTTTACCTTTTTAGAATGGTTTCAAAACTTCACCAAAAATGCCTCACGGGCGTGTACTGGGGGTCACTAAACATAGAGATTTTAAAGAATTGTAAAACTCTAAAGAAAAATGGCGTCAAAATGAAATTCGACTGTGGAGAAATCAATGCTTAGGAACCTGAAGTCTACTTGGGGTCCACAAGATGCCTCCTTAGTTTGATTTTAAGAAGTCTCCAAATTAATAATCAGGCGTGTACCCCGGTTTACTAACTCGGGGGATTTTTGAAAATAGGTTTGATTTCTCAAAAACTGGCACTGTAAAGCATATTTGACCCTAAGGTAACCCAATAGTGGAAACTAAAACCTTCCACAGGTTCGACTATCCCATTTAGAATGGTTTCAAATATTCACCAAAAATTCCTCACGGGCGTGTACTGGGGGTCACTGAACATAGAGGTTTTATAGAATTGTTGTAATCTTTAGAAAAATAACGTCACAATGAACACTGACCATCTAGATATCATTGCATAGGAACCTTAAGTCTACTTGGCAGGCAGAAAAGGCATCCTTAGTTTGATTTTAAGAAATCACCAAAATTACATTCAGGTGTGTACCCCGTGTCACTAACTCGGAGGATATTTGATAATATGTTTGATTTCTCAGAAAATAGGACTGTAAAGCACATTATTCCCCCACAACGCCCAATAGTAGTAGTTAAAGTCTTCCACAGGTTCAATTTTGCCTTTTTAAAATGGTTTCAAAAATTCACCAAAAATGTCTCACGAGCGTGTACCGGGGGTCATTGAACATAGAGATTTTAAAGAATTGTTGAACTATAAAGAAAAATGGCGTCAAAATGAAATTCGACTATCTAGAAATCAAAGCTTAGGAACCTTAAGTCTACTTGGGGTAAAAAAGAGGAATCCTTAGTTTGATTTTAAGAAATCTCAGAATTAATACACAGTCGTGTACCCTGGTTCACTAACTCGGAGGATTTTGAAAATATATTTGATTTGTCAAAAAAGGGTACTTTAAAGCACATTTGAGCCCAAGGGTGCCCCTAAGTGGAAACTTAAGCCTTCCACAGGTTCAATTTTCCCTTTTAGAATGGTTTCAAGTATTCACTAAAAATGCCTCACGGGCATGTACCGGGGGTCATTGAACATAGAGATTTTATCGAATTGTTGAAATCTTTAGAAAAGTAGCGTCACAATGAAATTGGACCATCTAGATATCTATGCATAGGAACCTTAAGTCTACTTGAATACCATAAGAGCCATCCTTAGTTTTATTTTAAGAAATCACCAAAATTACACTAGCGTGTACCCCGGTTCACTAACTCGGTGGGTTTTTTAAAATATGTTTGTTTTCTCAGATTGTAGGACTGTAAAGCAGATTATTCCCCAAGGGCGCCCAATAGTGGAGGTTAAAGCCTTCCACATGTTCGATTTTATTTTTTTAGAATGTTTCAAAACTTCACCAAAAATGCCGCACGGGCGTGTACCGAGGGTCACTGAATATAGAGATTTTAAAGAATTGTTTAACTCTAAAGAAAAATGGCGTCAGAATGAAATTCGACTGTGGAGAAATCAATGCTTAGGATCCTGAAGTCTATTTGGGTCCACAAGAGGCCTCCTTAGTTTGATTTTAAGAAGTCCCCGAATTAATACTCAGGCGTGTACCCCAGTTCACTAACTCGGGGGATTTTTGAAAATAGGTTTGATTTTTCAAAAACTGGCACTGTAAAGCACATTTGACCCAAAGGTAACCCAATAGTGGAAACTAAAGCCTTCCACAGGTTCGACTATCCCATTTAGAATGGTTTCAAATATTCACCAAAAATGCCTGACGAACGTGTACTGGGGGTCACTGTACATAAAGGTTTGATAGAATTGTTGTAATCTTTAGAAAATTAGCCTCACAATGAACTTGGACCATCTAGATATCATTGCATAGGAACCTTAAGTCTACTTGGCAACCAAAAAAGGCATCCTTAGTTTGATTTTAAGAAATCACCAAAATTACACTCAGGTGTGTACCCCGGGTCACTAACTCGGAGGATATTTTATAATATGTTTGATTTCTCAGAAAATAAGACTGTAAAGCACATTATTCTTCCACAACGCCCAATAGTGGAAGTTAAAGTCTTCCGCAGGTTCGATTTTGCCTTTTTAGAATGGTTTCAAAAATTCACCAAAAATGCCTCACGAGCGTGTACCAGTGTCATTGAACATAGAGATTTTAAAGAAATTGTTGAACTCTGAAGAAAAATGGCATCAAAATGAAATTCGATTGTCTAGAAATCAAAGCTTAGGAACCTTAAGTCTACTTGGGGTCAAGAAGAGGAATCCTTTGTTTGATTTTAAGAAATCTTAGAATTCATACACAGGCGTGTACCCCGGTTCACTAACTCGGAGGATTTTGAAAATACGTATGATTTGTCAAAAAAGGGTACTGTAAAGCACATTTGACCCCCAGGGTGCCCATTAGTGGAAACTAAAGTCTTCCACAGGTTCGATTTTCCCTTTTAGAATGGTATCAAGTATTTACTAAAAATGCTTCACGGCCGTGTACCGGGGGTCACTGAACATAGAGATTTATCGAATTGTTGAAATCTTTAGAAAAGTAGCGTCACAATCAACTTGGACCATCTAGATATCAATGCATAGGAACATAAATTCCACTTGGATACCATAAGAGGCATCCTTAGTTTGATTTTAAGAAATCACCAAAATTTCACTCAGGCGTGTACCCTGGTTCACTAACTCGGAGGGCTTTTTATAAATTTGTTTATTTTCTCAGAAAATAGGACTGTAAAGCACATTATTCCCCCAGGGCACCCAATAGTGGAAGTTAAAGCCTTCCACCGGTTCGATTTTACCTTTTTACAATGGTTCCAAAAGTTCACCAAAAATGCCGAACGGGCGTGTACCGGGGGTCACTGAACATAGAGATTTTAAAGAATTTTTGAACTCTGAAGAAAAATTGCGTCAAAATGAAATTCGACTGTCTAAAAATCAAAGCTTAGGAACTTTATGTCTACTTGGGGTCAAGAAGAGGAATCCTTATTTTGATTTTAAGAAATCTCATAATTAATACACAGGTGTGTACCCCGTTTCACTAACTCGGGGGATTTTTGAAAATAGGTTTGATTTCTCAAAAACTGGCACTGTAAAGCACATTTGACCCTAAGGTAACCCAATTGTGGAAACTAAAGCCTTCCACGGGTTCGACTATCCCATTTAGAATGGTTTCAAATATTCACCAAAAATGTCTCACGGGCGTGTACTGGGAGTCACTGAACATGGAGGTTTTTATAGAATTATTGTAATCTTTAGAAAAATAGCGTCACAATGGACTTGGACTATCTAGATATCATTCCATAGGAACCTTAAGTCTACTTGGCAACCAGAAAAGGCATCCTTAGTTTTATTTTAAGAAATCACCAAAATTACACTCAGGTGTGTACCCCGGGTCACTAACTCGGAGAATATTTTATAATATGTTTTATTTCTTAGAAAATAGGACTGTAAAAGCACATTATTCCCCCACAACGCCCAATAGTGGAAGTTAAAGTCTTCCACAGGTTCGATTTTGCCTTTTTGGAATGGTTTCAAAAATTCACCAAAAATGCCTCACGAGCGTGTACCGGGGGTCATTGAACATTAAGATTTTAAAGAATTGTTGAACTCTTAAGAAAAATGGCGTCAAAATGAAATTCGACTGTCTAGAAATCAAAGCTTAGGAACCGTAAGTCTACTTGGGGTCAAGAAGAGGAATCCTTAGTTTGATTTTAAGAAATCTCAGAATTAATACACAAGCGTGTACCCCGGTTCACTAACTCGGAGGATATTGAAAATATGTATGATTTGTCAAAAAAGGGTACCGTAAAGAACATTTGACCCCCGGGTGCCCCTTAGTGGAAACTAAAGCCTTCCACAGGTTCGATTTTCCCTTTTAGAATGGTTTCAAGTATTCACTAAAAATGCCTCACGGGCGTGTACCGGGGGTCACTAAACATAGAGATTTTATCGAATGGTTGAAATCTTTAGAAAAGTAATGTCACAATGAACTTGGACCATTTAGATATCAATGCATAGGAACCTTAAGTCTATTAGGATACCATCAGAGGCATCCTTAGTTTTATTTTAAGAAATCACCAAAATTACAATCAGGTGTGTACCCTGGGTCACTAACTCGGAGGATATTTTATAATATGTTTGATCTCTCAGCAAATAGGACTGTAAAGCACATGATTCCCCCATAACGCCCAATAGTGGAAGTTAAAGTCTTCCACAGGTTCTATTTTTCGTTTTTAGAATGGTTTCAAAAATTCACCAAAAATGCCTCACGGGCCTGTACCGGGGGTCACAGAACATAGAGATTTTAAAGAATTGTTGAAATCGAAAAATGACGTCAAAATGAAATTCGACTGTGGAGTAATCAATGCTTAGGAACCTGAAATCTACTTGGGGTCCACAAGAGGCCTCCTTAGTTTGATTTTAAGAAGTCTCCGAATTAATACTCAGGCTTGTACCCCGGTTCACTAACTCGGGGGATTTTTGAAAATAGTTTTGGTTTCTCATAAACTGGCACTGTAAAGCACATTTGACCCGAAGGTAACCCAATAGTGGAAACTAAAGCCTTCCACAGGTTCGACTATCCCATTTAGAATGGTTCCAAATATTCACCAAAAATGCCTCACGGGCGTGTACTGGGGGTCACTTAACATAGAGGTTGTATAGAATTATTGTAATCTTTAGAAAAATAGCGTCACAATGAACTTGGACCATCTAGATATCATTGCATAGGAACCTTAAGTCTACTTGGCAACCAGAAAAGGCATCCTTAGTTTGATTTAAGAAATCACCAAAATTACACTCAGGTGTGTACCCCGGGTCACTAACTCGGAGGATATTTTTGGGAAATTCCCAATGGTGGCCCTTAGGTCTTAGAAATTCTCAGTGGTGGAAATTTTAAAAAAAATTCCCATTGGTAGCCGTGGTTTACAAATTATTCCCAAATATAGCCTTAATGATGAATATTCCGTTAATAATAAAGCATATTCTGTTAATTAACCGTTAAGGCGGTCACTCGCTCGTACAAAGAGGTCTTTTGGGTCGTTTTTTGCCAATTTTGACATTAAAATCGAACTCTGAGGGGTAAAACTAACGCCCTATACTTAACTTTACGAATCGATTTTGAGGTCGAAATTGGTAAAAAATAATCTCAAATGCCTCGTTTTATGTGCGAATGTCCGCTTTAACGGTTCACTGGTGAAATATGCTTTATTATAAATGAATATTTTTGGATAAGGTTATGCTTGGGAATAATTTGTAAAGCAAGGCTACCAATGGGAAAGTTTTTTTTTGAAATTTCCAACAATGAGAATTTCTAATACCTAAGGGCCACCATTGGGAATTTCGTGGAAGTTAAAGTCTTCCACAGGTTCAATTTTGCCTTTTTAGAATGGATTCAAAATATCACCAAAAATGCCTCACGAGCGTGTACCAGGGGTCATTGAACAAAGAGATATTAAAGATTGTTGAACTCTAAAGAAAAATGGCGTCAAAATGTAATTCGACTGTCTAGAAATCAAAGCTTAGGAACCTTAAGTCTACTTGGGGTCAAGAAGAGGAATCCTTAGTTTGGTTTTAAGAAATCTCAGAATTGATACACAGGCGTGTACCCCGGTTCACTAACTCAGAGGATATTGAAAATATGTATGATTTGTCAAAAAAGGGTACTGTAAAACACATTTGACCCCCAGGGTGCCCCTTAGTGGAAACTAAAGCCTTACACAGGTTCGATTTTCCCTTTTATAATGGTTTCTACTATTCACTAAAAATGCCTCACGGGCGTGTACCGGGGTCACTGAACATAGAGATTTTATCGAATTGTTGAAATCTTTAGAAAAGTAGCGTCACAATGAACTTGGACCATCTAGATATCAAAGCTTAGGAACCTTAAGTCTACTTGGGGTCAAGAAGAGGAATCCTTAGTTTGATTTTAAGAAATCTCAGGATTAATACACAGGCGTGTACCCCGGTTCACTAACTCTGGGGATTTTTGAAAATAGGTTTGATTTCTCAAAAAGTGGCACTGTAAAGCACATTTGACCTTAAGGTAACCCAATAGTGGAAACTAAAGCCTTCCACAGGTTCGACTATACCATTTAGAATGATTTCAAATATTCACCAAAAATGCCTCACGGGCGTGTACCGCGGGTCACTGAAAATAGAGGTTTTATAGAATTGTTGTAATCTTTAGAAAAATAGCGTCACAATGAACTTGGACCATCTAGATGTAATTGCATAGGAACCATAAGTCTAATTGAAAACCAGAAAAGGCATTCGTAGTTTGATTTTAAGAAATCACCAAAATTACACTCAGGTGTGTACCCAGGGTTACTAACTTGGAGGTATGTTTGATCTCTCAGAAAATAGGACTGTAAATCATATTATTCCCCCACAACGCACAATATTGCAAGTTAAAGTCTTCCACAAGTTCGATTTTGCCTTTTTAAAATGGTTTCAAAAATTCACCAAAAATGCCTCACGGGCATGTACCGGGGGTCACTAAACATAGAGATTTTTAAGAAATGTTGAACTCTATAGAAAAATGGCGTCAAATCGAAATTCGACTGTCTGGAAATCAAAGCTTAGGAACCATAAGTCTACTTGGGGTCCACAAGAGAACTCCTTAGTTTGATTTCAAGAAGTCTCTGAGTAAATACTCACGCGTGTACCCCGGTTCACTAACTCGGGGGATAAATAGGTTTGAGTTCTCAGAAAGTCGCACTGTAAAGCACATTTGACCCTAAGGTAACCCAATAGTTGAAACTAAAGCCTTCCACAGGTTCGACAATCCCATTTAGAATGGTTTCAAATATTCACCAAAAATGTCTCACGGGCGTGTACCGGGGTCACTGAATATAGAGGTTTTATAAAATTGTTGTAATCTTTAGAAAAATAGCGTCACAAAGAACTTGGACCATCTAGAAATCATTGCATAGGAACCTTAAGTCTACTTGGCACCCAGAAAAGGCATCCTTTGTTTGATTTTAAGAAATCACCAAAATTACACTCATGTGTGTACCCCGGGTCACTAACTCGGAGGATATTTTATAATATGTTTGATCTCTAAGAAAATAGGACAGTAAAGCACATTATTCCCCCACAACGCCCAATAGTGGAAGTTAAAGTCTTCCATTGGTTCGATTTTTCCTTTTTAGAATGGCTTCAAAAATTCACCAAAAATGCCTCACGGGCGTGTACCGGGGGTCACTGAACATAGAGATCTTATAGAATTATTGTAATCTTTAGAAAAATAGCGTCACAATGAACTTGGACCATCTAGATATCATTGCATAGGAACCTTAAGTCTACTTGGCACCCGGAAAAAGGCATCCTTAGTTTAATTTTTAAGAAATCACCAAAATTACACTCAGTTGTGTACCACGGGTCACTAACTCGGAGGATATTTTATAATATGTTTGATCTCTCATAAAATAGGACTGTAAAGCACATTATTCCCCCACAACGCCAAAATGTGGAAGTTAAACATTTCCACAGATTCGATTTTGCCTTTTTAGAATGGTTTCAAAAATTCACCAAAAATGCCTCACGGGCTTGTACCGGGGGTCATTGAACATAGAGATTTTAAAGAATTGTTGAACTCTCAAGAAAAATGGCGTCAAAATGAAATTCGACTGTGGAAAAATCAAAGCTTAGGAACCTTAAGTCTACTTGGGGTAAAGAAGAGGAATCCTTAGTTTGATTTTAAGAAATATCAGAATTAATACACAGGCGTGTACCCCAGTTCACTAACTCGGGGGATTTTTGAAAATAGGTTTGTTTTCTCAAAAAGTGGCACTGTAAAGCACATTTGACCCCTAAGGTAACCCAAAAGTGGAAACTAAAGCCTTCCACAGGTTTGACTATCCCATTTAGAATGGTTTCCAATATTCACCAAAAATGCCTCACGGGCTTGTATTGGGGGTCACTGAACATAGAGATTTTATAGAATTGTTGTAATCTTTAGAAAAATAGCGTCAAAATGAACTTGGACCATCTAGACATCATTGCATAGGAACCTTAAGTCTACTTGGCTCCCAGAAAAGGCATCCTTTGTTTGATTTTAAGAAATCTCCAAAATTACACTCAGGTGTGTACCCCGGGTCACTAACTCGGAGGATATTTTATAATATGTTTGATCTCTCAGAAAACAGGACTGTAAAGCACATTATTCAACCACAACGCCCAATATTGGAAGTTAAAGTCTTCCACAGGTTTGATTTTTCCTTTTTAGAATGGTTTCAAAAATTCACCGAAAATGCCTCACGAGCGTGTACCGGGGGTCATTGAACATAGAGATTTTAAAGAATTGTTGAACTCTATAGAAAAATGGCGTCAAAGTGAAATTCGACTGTGGAGAAATCAATGCTTAGGAACCTGAAGTCTACTTGGGGTCCACAAAAGGCCTCCTTAGTTTGATTTTAAGAAGACTCCGAATTAATACTCAGGCGTGTACCCCGGTTCACTAACTCGGGGGATTTTTGAAAATAGGTTTGATTTCTTAAAAAGTGGCACTGTAAAGCACATTTTACCCTAAGGTAACCCAATAGTGGAAACTAAAGCCTTCCACAAGTTCAACTATCCCATTTAGAATGGTTTCAAATATTCACCAAAAATGCCTCATGGGCGTGTACCGGGGGTCACTGAACATAGAGGTTTTATAGATTTGTTGTAATCTTTAGAAAAATAGCGTCACAATGAACTTGGACCATCTAGATATCATTGCATAGGAACCATAAGTCTACTTGGCTCCCAGAAAAGGCATCCTTAGTTTGATTTTAAGAAATCACCAAAATTACACTCAGGTGTGTACCCCGGGTCACTAACTCGGAGGATATTTTATAATATGTTTGATCTCTAAGAAAATAGGACAGTAAAGCACATTATTCACCCACAACGCCCAATAGTGGAAGTTAAAGTCTTCCATTGGTTCGATTTTTCCTTTTTAGAATGGCTTCAAAAATTCACCAAAAATGCCTCACGGGCGTGTACCGGGGGTCACTGAACATAGAGATCTTATAGAATTATTGTAATCTTTAGAAAAATAGCGTCACAATGAACTTGGACCATCTAGATATCATTGCATAGGAACCTTAAGTCTACTTGGCACCCGGAAAAGGCATCCTTAGTTTAATTTTTAAGAAATCACCAAAATTACACTCAGTTGTGTACCACGGGTCACTAACTCGGAGGATATTTTATAATATGTTTGATCTCTCATAAAATAGGACTGTAAAGCACATTATTCCCCCACAACGCCAAAATGTGGAAGTTAAACATTTCCACAGATTCGATTTTGCCTTTTTAGAATGGTTTCAAAAATTCACCAAAAATGCCTCACGGGCTTGTACCGGGGGTCATTGAACATAGAGATTTTAAAGAATTGTTGAACTCTCAAGAAAAATGGCGTCAAAATGAAATTCGACTGTGGAAAAATCAAAGCTTAGGAACCTTAAGTCTACTTGGGGTAAAGAAGAGGAATCCTTAGTTTGATTTTAAGAAATATCAGAATTAATACACAGGCGTGTACCCCAGTTCACTAACTCGGGGGATTTTTGAAAATAGGTTTGTTTTCTCAAAAAGTGGCACTGTAAAGCACATTTGACCCCTAAGGTAACCCAAAAGTGGAAACTAAAGCCTTCCACAGGTTTGACTATCCCATTTAGAATGGTTTCCAATATTCACCAAAAATGCCTCACGGGCTTGTATTGGGGGTCACTGAACATAGAGATTTTATAGAATTGTTGTAATCTTTAGAAAAATAGCGTCAAAATGAACTTGGACCATCTAGACATCATTGCATAGGAACCTTAAGTCTACTTGGCTCCCAGAAAAGGCATCCTTTGTTTGATTTTAAGAAATCTCCAAAATTACACTCAGGTGTGTACCCCGGGTCACTAACTCGGAGGATATTTTATAATATGTTTGATCTCTCAGAAAACAGGACTGTAAAGCACATTATTCAACCACAACGCCCAATATTGGAAGTTAAAGTCTTCCACAGGTTTGATTTTTCCTTTTTAGAATGGTTTCAAAAATTCACCGAAAATGCCTCACGAGCGTGTACCGGGGGTCATTGAACATAGAGATTTTAAAGAATTGTTGAACTCTATAGAAAAATGGCGTCAAAGTGAAATTCGACTGTGGAGAAATCAATGCTTAGGAACCTGAAGTCTACTTGGGGTCCACAAAAGGCCTCCTTAGTTTGATTTTAAGAAGACTCCGAATTAATACTCAGGCGTGTACCCCGGTTCACTAACTCGGGGGATTTTTGAAAATAGGTTTGATTTCTTAAAAAGTGGCACTGTAAAGCACATTTTACCCTAAGGTAACCCAATAGTGGAAACTAAAGCCTTCCACAAGTTCAACTATCCCATTTAGAATGGTTTCAAATATTCACCAAAAATGCCTCATGGGCGTGTACCGGGGGTCACTGAACATAGAGGTTTTATAGATTTGTTGTAATCTTTAGAAAAATAGCGTCACAATGAACTTGGACCATCTAGATATCATTGCATAGGAACCATAAGTCTACTTGGCTCCCAGAAAAGGCATCCTTAGTTTGATTTTAAGAAATCACCAAAATTACACTCAGGTGTGTACCCCGGGTCACTAACTCGGAGGATATTTTATAATATGTTTGATCTCTAAGAAAATAGGACAGTAAAGCACATTATTCACCCACAACGCCCAATAGTGGAAGTTAAAGTCTTCCATTGGTTCGATTTTTCCTTTTTAGAATGGCTTCAAAAATTCACCAAAAATGCCTCACGGGCGTGTACCGGGGGTCACTGAACATAGAGATCTTATAGAATTATTGTAATCTTTAGAAAAATAGCGTCACAATGAACTTGGACCATCTAGATATCATTGCATAGGAACCTTAAGTCTACTTGGCACCCGGAAAAAGGCATCCTTAGTTTAATTTTTAAGAAATCACCAAAATTACACTCAGTTGTGTACCACGGGTCACTAACTCGGAGGATATTTTATAATATGTTTGATCTCTCATAAAATAGGACTGTAAAGCACATTATTCCCCCACAACGCCAAAATGTGGAAGTTAAACATTTCCACAGATTCGATTTTGCCTTTTTAGAATGGTTTCAAAAATTCACCAAAAATGCCTCACGGGCTTGTACCGGGGGTCATTGAACATAGAGATTTTAAAGAATTGTTGAACTCTCAAGAAAAATGGCGTCAAAATGAAATTCGACTGTGGAAAAATCAAAGCTTAGGAACCTTAAGTCTACTTGGGGTAAAGAAGAGGAATCCTTAGTTTGATTTTAAGAAATATCAGAATTAATACACAGGCGTGTACCCCAGTTCACTAACTCGGGGGATTTTTGAAAATAGGTTTGTTTTCTCAAAAAGTGGCACTGTAAAGCACATTTGACCCCTAAGGTAACCCAAAAGTGGAAACTAAAGCCTTCCACAGGTTTGACTATCCCATTTAGAATGGTTTCCAATATTCACCAAAAATGCCTCACGGGCTTGTATTGGGGGTCACTGAACATAGAGATTTTATAGAATTGTTGTAATCTTTAGAAAAATAGCGTCAAAATGAACTTGGACCATCTAGACATCATTGCATAGGAACCTTAAGTCTACTTGGCTCCCAGAAAAGGCATCCTTTGTTTGATTTTAAGAAATCTCCAAAATTACACTCAGGTGTGTGCCCCGGGTCACTAACTCGGAGGATATTTTATAATATGTTTGATCTCTCAGAAAACAGGACTGTAAAGCACATTATTCAACCACAACGCCCAATATTGGAAGTTAAAGTCTTCCACAGGTTTGATTTTTCCTTTTTAGAATGGTTTCAAAAATTCACCAAAAATGCCTCACGAGCGTGTACCCGGGGTCATTGAACATAGAGATTTTAAAGAATTGTTGAACTCTATAGAAAAATGGCGTCAAAGTGAAATTCGACTGTGGAGAAATCAATGCTTAGGAACCTGAAGTCTACTTGGGGTCCACAAGAGGCCTCCTTAGTTTGATTTTAAGAAGACTCCGAATTAATACTCACGCTTGTACCCCGGTTCACTAACTCGGGGGATTTTTGAAAATAGGTTTGATTTCTTAAAAAGTGGCACTGTAAAGCACATTTTACCCTAAGGTAACCCAATAGTGGAAACTAAAGCCTTCCACAAGTTCAACTATCCCATTTAGAATGGTTTCAAATATTCACCAAAAATGCCTCATGGGCGTGTACCGGGGGTCACTGAACATCGAGGTTTTATAGATTTGTTGTAATCTTTAGAAAAATAGCGTCACAATGAACTTGGACCATCTAGATATCATTGCATAGGAACCATAAGTCTACTTGGCTCCCAGAAAAGGCATCCTTAGTTTGATTTTAAGAAATCACCAAAATTACACTCAGGTGTGTACCCCGGGTCAATAACTCGGAGGATATTTTATAATATGTTTGATCTCTAAGAAAATAGGACTGTAAAGCACATTATTCCCCCACAACGCCCTATAGTGGAAGTTAAAGTCTTCTACAGGTTCGATTTGCCTTTTTAGAATGGTTTCAAAAATTCACCAAAAATGCCTCACGGGCGTGTACCGGGGGTCACTGAACATAGAGATTTTAAAGAATTGTTGAACTCTAAAGAAAAATGGCGTCAAAATGAAATTCGACTGTGGAAAAATCAAAGCTTAGGAACCTTAAGTCTACTTGGGGTAAAGAAGAGGAATCCTTAGTTTGATTTTAAGAAATATCAGAATTAATACACAGGCGTGTACCCCAGTTCACTAACTCGGGGGATTTTTGAAAAAAGGTTTGTTTTCTCAAAAAGTGGCACTGTAAAGCACGTTTGACCCCTAAGGTAACCTAAAAGTGGAAACTAAAGCCTTCCACATGTTCGACTATCCCATTTAGAATGGTTTCAAATATTCACCAAAATTGCCTCACGGGCTTGTATCGGGGGTCACTGAACATAGAGGTTTTATAGAATTGTTCTAATCTTTAGAAAAATAGCGTCAAAATGAACTTGGACCATCTAGACATCATTGCATAGGAACCTTAAGTATACTTGGCTCCCAGAAAAGGCATCCTTTGTTTGATTTTTAGAAATCACAAAAATTACACTCAGGTGTGTACCCCGGGTCACTAACTCAGAGGATATTTTATAATATGTTTGATCCCTCAGAAATATGACTATAAAGCATATTATTCAACCACAATGCCCAATAGTGGAAGTGAAAGTCTTCCACAGGTTCGATTTTTCCTTTTTAGAATGGTTTCAAAAATACACCAAAAATGCCTCACGCGCGTGTACCGGGGGTCATTGAACATAGAGATTTTAAAGAATTGTTGAACTCTAAAGAAAAATTGCATCAAAATGAAATTCGATTTTCTAGAAATCAAAGCTTAGGAACCGTAAGTCTACTTGGGGTCCACAAGAGGCCTCCTTAGTTTGATTTCAAGAAGTCTCTTAATTAATACTCAGGCGTGTACCCCGGTTCACTAACTCGGGGGATTTTTGAAAATAGGTTTGATTTCTCAAAAACTGGCACTGTAAAGCACATTTGACCCTAAGGTAACCCAATAGTGGAAACTAAAGCCTTCCACATGTTCAACTATTCCATTAAGAATGGTTTCAAATATTCACCAAAAATGCCTCACGGGCGTGTACCGGGGGTCACTGAACATAGAGGTTTTATAGAATTGTTGTAATCTTTAGAAAAATAGCGTCACAATGAACTTGGACCATCTAGATATCATTGCATAGGACCCTTAATTCTACTTGGCAACCAGAAAAAGGCTTCCTTTGTTTAATTTTAAGAAATCACCAAAATTACACTCAGGTGTGTACCCCGGGTCACTAACTCGGAGTATATATTATAATATGTTTGATCTATCAGAAAATAGGACTGTAAAGCACATAAATCCCCCACAACGCCCAATAGTGGAAGTTGAAGTTTTCCACAGGTTCGATTTTTCCTTTTTCGAATGGTTTCAAAATTCATCAAAAATGCCTCACGGGCGTGTACCGGGGGTCACTCAACATAGAGATCTTAACGAATTGTTGAACTCTAAAGAAAAATGGCGTCAAAATGAAATTCGACTGTGGACAAATCAATGCTTAGGAACCTGAAGTCTACTTGGGGTCCACAAGAGGCCTCCTTAGTTTGATTTCAAGAAGTCTCACAATTAATACTCAGGCGTGTACCCCGGTTCACTAACTCGGGGGATTTTTGAAAATAGGTTTGATTTCTAAAAAAGTGGCACTGTAAAGCACATTTGACCCTTAGGTAACCCAAAAGTGGAAACTAAAGCCTTCCACAGGTTCGACTATCCCATTTAAAATGGTTTCAAATATTCACCAAAAATGCCTCACGGGAGTGTACCGGGGGTCACTGAACATAGAGGTTTTATAGAATTCTTGTAAACTTTAGAAAAATAGCGTCACAATGAACTTGGACCAGCTAGACATCATTGCATAGGAACCTTAAGTCTACTTGGCTCCCAGAAAAGGCATCCTTAGTTTGATTGTAAGAAATCACCAAAATTACACTCAGGTGTGTACCCCAGGTCACTAACTCGGAGGATATTTTATAATTTGTTTGATCTCTCAGAAAATAGGACTGTAAAGCACATTATTCCCCCACAACACCCAATATTGGAAGTTAAAGTCTTCCAAAGGTTCAATTTTGCCTTTTTAGAATGGTTTCAAAAATTCACCAAAAAGGCCTCACGAGCGTGTACCGGGGGTCATTGAACATAGAGATTTTATCGAATTGTTGATATCTTTAGAAAAGTATTATAACAATGAACTTAAACCATCTAGATATCAACACATAAGAACCTTAAGTCTACTTGGATACCATAAGAGGCATCCTTAGTTTTATTTTAAGAAATCACCAAAATTACACTCAGGCGTGTAACACGGTTAACTAACTCAGAGGGTTTTTTAAAATATGTTTGTTTTCTAAGAAAATAGGATTGTAAAGCACATTATTCCCCCAGGGCGCCCAATAGTGGAAGTTAAAGCCTTCAACAGGTTCGATATTACCTTTTTAGAATGGTTTCAAAACTTTACCAAAAATGCCGCACGGGCGTGTACCGGGGGTCACTGAACATAGAGATTTTAAAGAATTGTTGAACTCTAAAGAAAAATGGCGTCAAAATGAAATTCGACTGTGGAGAAATCAATGCTTAGGAACCTGAAGTCTACTTGGGGGCCAAGAAGAGGAAACCTTAGTTTGATTTTAAGAAGTCTCCGAATTAATACTCAAGCGTGTACCCCAGTTCACTAACTCCGAGGTTTTTGAAAATAGGTTTGATTTCTCAAAAAAGTGGCACAGTAAAGCACATTTGACCCTAAGGTAACCCAATAGTGGAAACTAAAGCCTTCCACAGGTTCGATTTTCCCTTTTAGAATGGTTTCAAGTATTCACTAAAAATGCCTCACGGGCGTGTACCGGGGTAACTGAACATAGAGATTTTATCGAATTGTTAAAATCTTTAGAAAAGTAGCGTCACAATGAACTTGGACCATCTAGATATCAATGCATAGGAACCTTAAGTCTACTTGGATACCATAAGTGGTATCCTTAGTTTTATTTTATGAAATCACCAAAATTACACTCAGGCGTGTACCCCAGTTCACTAACTCGGAGTGTTTTTTAAAATATGTTTGTTTTCTCAGAAAATAGGACTGCAAAGCACAGTATTCCCCCACATCGCCCAATAGTGGAAGTTAAAGCCTTCCACAGGTTCGATTTTAACTTTTTAGAATGGTTTCAAAACTTCACCAAAAATGCCGCACGGGCGTGTACCGGGGGTCACTGAACATAGAGATTTTAAATAATTATTGAACTCTAAAGAAAAATGGAGTCAAATGAAATTCGACTGTGGAGAAATCAATGCTTAGGAACCTGAAGTCTACTTGGGGTCCACAAGAGGCCTCCTTAGTTTGATTTTAAGAAGTCTCCGAATTAATACTCAGGCGTGTACCCCGGTTCACTAACTCGGTGGATTTTTAAAAATAGGTTTGATTTCTCAAGAACTGGCACTGTAAAGCACATTTGACCCTAAGGTAACCCAATAGTGGAAACTAAAGCCTTCCACAGGTTCGACTATCCCATTTAGAATGGTTTCAAATATTCACCAAAAATGCCTCACGGGCGTGTACTGGGGGTCACTGAACATAGAGGTTTTCTAGAATTGTTGTAATCTTTAGAAAAATAGCGTCACAATGAACTTGGACCATCTAGATATCATTGCATAGGAACCTTAAGTCTACTTGGCAACAAGAAAAGGCATCCTTAGTTTGATTTTAAGAAATCACCAAAATTACACTCAGGTGTGTACCCCGGGTCACTAACTCGGAGGATATTTTAAAAATATGTTTGATTTCTCAGAAAATAGGACTGTAAAGCACATTATTCCCCCACAACGCCCAATAGTGGAAGTTAAAGTCTTCAGCATGTTTGAATTTTCCTTTTTTGAATGGTTTAAAAAATTCACCAAAAATGTCTCACGAGCGTGTACCGGGGGTCATTGAACAAAGAGATTTTAAAGAATTGTTGAACTTTAAAGAAAAATGGCATCAAAATGAAATTCGACTGTCTAGAAATCAAAGCTTAGGAACCTTAAGTCTTCTTGCGGTCAAGAAGAGGAATCCTTAGTTTGATTTTAAGAAATCTCAGAATTAATACACAGGCGTGTACCCCGGTTCACTAACTCGAAGGATTTTGAAAATATGTATGATTTGTTAAAAAAGGGTACTGTAAAGCACATTTGACCCCCAGGGTGCCCCATAGTGGAAACTAAAGCCTTCCACAGGTTCGATTTTGCATTTTGGAATGGTTTCAAATATTCATTAAAAATGCCTCACGGGCGTGTACGGGGGGTCACTGAACATAGAGATTTTATCGAATAGTTAAAATCTTTAGAAAAGTAGCGTCACAATGAACTTGGACCATCTAGATATCAATGCATAGGAACCTTAAGTCTACTTTAATACCATAAGAGGCATCCTTAGTTTTATTTTAAGAAATCACTAAAATTACACTCAGGCGTGTACCCCGGTTCACTAACTCGGAGGGTTTTTTAAAATATGTTTGTTTTCTCAGAAAATAGGACTGTAAAGCACAGTATTCCCCCAGGGCGCCAACAGTGGAAGTTAAAGCCTTCCACAGGTTCGATTTAACATTTTTAGAATGGTTTCAAAACTTCACCAAAAATTGCCGCACGGGCGTGAACCGGGTGTCACTGAACATAGAGATTTTAGAGAATTATTGAACTCTATTGAAAAATGGCGTCAAAATAAAATTCGACTGTGGAGAAATCAATGCTTAGGAAACTTAAGTCTACTTGGCGTCAAGATGAGGAATGCTTATTTTGATTTTAAGAAATCTCAGAATTAATACACAGGCGTGTACCCCGGTTCACTAAGTCGGGGGATTTTTGAAAATAGGTTTGATTTCTCAAAAACTGGCACTGTAAAGCACATTTGACCCTAAGGTAACCCAATAGTGGAAACTAAAGCCTTCCACAGGTTCAACTATCCCATTTAGAATGGTTTCAAATATTCACCAAAAATGCCTCACGGGCGTGTACTGGAGGTCACTCAACATAGAGGTTTTATAGAATTGTTGTAATCTTTAGAAAAATAGCGTCACAATGAACTTGGACCATCTAGATATCATTGCATAGGAACCTTAAGTCTACTTGGCAACCAGAAAAGGCATCCTTAGTTTTATTTTAAGAAATCACCAAAATTACACTCAGGTGTGTACCCCGGGTCACTAACTCGGAGGATATTTTATAATATGTTTGATTTCTCAGAAAATAGGACTGTAAAAGCACATTATTCCCCCACAACGCCCAATAGTGGAAGTTAAAGTCTTCCACAGGTTCGATTTTTCCTTTTTAGAATGGTTTCAAAAATTCCCCAAAAATGCCTCACGAGCGTGTACCGGGAGTCATTGAACATAGAGATTTTAAAGAATTGTTGAACTCTAAAGAAAAATGTCGTCAAAATTAAATTCGACTGTCTAGAATTCAAATCTTAGGAACCTTAAGTCTATTTGGGGTCAAGAAGAGGAATCCTTAGTTTGATATTAAGAAATCTCAGAATTAATACACAAGCGTGTACCCCGGTTCACTAACTCGGAGGATTTTGAAAATATGTATGATTTGTCAAAAAAGGTAATGTAAAGCACAGTTAACCCCCAAGGTGCCCCTTAGTGGAAACTAAAGTCTTCCACAGGTTCGATTTTCCCTTATCGAATGGTTTCAAGTATTCACTAAAAATGCCTGACGGGCGTGTACCGGGGGTCACTGAACATAGAGATTTTATCGAATTGTTTAAATCTTTACAAAAGTAGCGTCACAATGAACTTGGACCATCTACATATCAATGCATAGGAACCTAAAGTCTACTAGGATACCATAAGAGGCATCCTTAGTTTTATTTTAAGAAATCACCAAAATTACACTCAAGCGTGTACCCCGGTTCACTAACTCGGAGGATTATTAAATTTGTTTGTTTTCTCAGAAAATAGGACTGTAAAGCACATTATTCACCCAGGGCGCCCAATAGTGGAAGTTAAAGCCTTCCACAGGTTCGATTTTATATTTTTAGAATGGTTTCAAAACTTCACAAAAAATGACGCACGGGCGTGTACCGGGGGTCACTAAACATAGAGATTTTAAAGAATTGTTAAACTCTAAAGAAAAATTGCGTCAAAATGAAATTCGACTGTGGAGAAATCAATGCTTAGGAACCTGAAGTCTACTTGGGGTCCACAAGAGGCCTCCTTAGTTTGATTTTAAGAAGTCTCTGAATTAATATTCGGGCGTGTACCCGGTTCAGTAACTCCGGGGATTTTTGAAAATTAGGTTTGATTTCTCAAAAACTGGCACTGTAAAACGCGTTTGACCCTAAGGTATCCCAATAGTGGAAACTAAAGCCTTCCACAGGTTCGACTATCCCATTTATAATGGTTTCAAATATTCACCAAAAATGCCTCACGGGCGTGTACCGGGGGTCACTGAACATAGAGGTTTTATAGAATTATTGTAATCTTTAGAAAAATAGTGTAACAATGAACATGGACCATCTAGATATCATTGCATAGGAACCTTAAGTCTACTTGGCAACCAGAAAAGGCATCCTTAGTTTGATTTAAGAAATCACCAAAATTACACTCAGGTGTGTACCACGGGTCACTAACTCGGAGAATATTTTATAATATGTTTGATTTCTCATAAAATAGGACTGTAAAGCACATTATTCCCCCACAACGCCCAATAGTGGAAGTTAAAGTCTACCACATGTTCGATTTTGCCTTTTTAGAATGGTTTCAAAAATTCACCAAAAATGCCTCACGAGTGTGTACCGGAGGTCATTGAACATAGAGATTTTAAAGAATTGTTTAAATCTAAAGAAAAATGTCGTCAAAATGAAATTCGACTATCTAGAAACCAAAGCTTAGGAACCTTAAGTCTACTTGGGGTCAAGAAGAGGAACCCTTAGTTTATTTTAAGATATCTCAGAATTAATACACAGGCGTGTACCCCGGTTCACTAACTCGGAGGATTTTGAAAATATGTATGATTTGTCAAAAAAGGGTATTGTAAAGCACATTTGACCCCCAAGGTGCCCTTAGTGGAAACTAAAGCCTTCCACAGGTTCGATTTTCCCTTTTAGAATGGTTTCAAGTATTCACTAAAAATGCCTCACGGGCGTGTACCGGGGGTCACTGAACATAGAGATTTTATCGAATTGTTGAAATCTTTAGAAAAGTAGCGTCACAATGAACTTGGACCATCTAGATATCAATGCATCGGAACCTTAAGTCTACTTGGATACCATAAGAGGCATCCTTAGTTTTATTTTAATAAATCACCAAAATTACACTCAGGCGTGTACCCCGGTTCACTAACTAGGAGGGTTTTTTAAAATATGTTTTTATCTCAGAAAAAAGACTGTTAAGCACATTATTCCCCCAAGGCGCCCAATAGTGGAAGTTAAAGCCTTCCACAGGTTCGTTTTTACCTTTTTAGAATGGTTTCAAAACTTCACCAAAAATGTCGCACGGGCGTGTACCGGGGGTCACTGAACATAGAGATTTTAAAGAATTGTTGAACTCTAATGAAAAATGGCGTCAAAATGAAATTCAACTTTGGAGAAATCAATGCTTAGGAACCTGAAGTCTACTTGGGTTCCACAAGAGGCCTCCTTAGTTTGATTTTAAGAAGTCTACGAATTAATACTCAAGCGTGTACCCCTGTTCACTAACTCGGGGGATTTTTAAAAATAGGTTTGATTTCTCAAAAACTGGCACTGTAGAGCACATTTGACCCTAAGGTAACCCAGTAGTGGAAACTAAATCCTTCCACAGGTTCGACTATCCCATTTAGAATGGTTTCAAATATTCACCAAAAATGTCTCACGGGCGTGCATTGGGGGCCATTGAACATAGAGGTTTTATAGAATTGTTCTAATCTTTAGAAAAATAGCGTCACAATGAACTTGGACCATCTTGATATCATTGCATAGGAACCTTAAGTCTACTTGGCAACCAGAAAAAGCATCCTTAGTTTGATTTAAAGAAATCACCAAAATTACACTCAGGTGTGTACCCCGGGTCACTAACTCGGAGGATATTTTATAATATGTTTGATCTCTCAGAAAATAGGACTGTAAAGCCCATTATTCCCCCACAACGCCCAATAGTGGAAGTAAAGTCTTCCACAGGTTCGATTTTTCCTTTTTAGAATTGTGTCAAAAATTCACCAAATAGGACTAAAATTACACTCAGTCGGAGAGTTTTTTAAAATATGTTTGTTTTCTCATAAAATAGGACTGTAAAGCACATTATTCCCCTAGGGCGCCCAATAGTGGAAGTTAAAGCCTTCCACGGGTTCGATTTTACCTTTTTAGAATGGTTTCAAAACTTCACCAAAAATGCCGCACGGGCGTGTACCGGGGGTCACTGAACATAGAGATTTTAAAGAATTGTTGAACTTTAAAGAAAAATGGCGTCAAAATGAAATTCGACTGTGGAGAAATCAATGCTTAGGAACCTGAAGTCTACTTGGGGTCCATAAGAGGCCTCCTTAGTTTGATTTTAAGAAGTCTCCGAATTAATACTCAGGCGTGTACCCCGGTTCACTGACTCGGGGGATTTTTGAAAATAGGTTTGATTTCTCAAAAACTGGCACTGTAAATCACATTTGACGCTAAGGTAACCCAATAGTGGAAACTAAAGCCTTCCACAGGTTCGACTATCCCATTTAGAATGGTTTCAAATATTCACCAAAAATGTCTCACGGGCGTGTACTGGGGGTCACTGAACATAAAGGTTTTATCGAATTGTTTAAATCTTTAGAAAAATAGCGTCACAATGAACTTGGACCATCTAGATATCAATGCATAGGAACCTTAAGTCTACTAGGATACCATAAGAGGCATCCTTCGTTTTATTTTAAGAAATCACCAAAATTACACTCAGGCGTGTACCCCGGTTCACTAACTCGGAGGGTTTTTTAAAATATGTTTGTTTTCTCAGAAAATAGGACTGTAAAGCGCATTATTCCCCCAGGGCGCCCAATAGTGGAAGTTAAAGCCTTCCACAGGTTCAATTTTACCTTTTTAGAATGGTTTCAAAACTTAACCAAAAATGACGCATGGGCGTGTACTGGGGTCACTGAACATAGAGATTTTAAGGAATTGTTAAAATCTAAAGAAAAATGACGTCAAAATGAAATTCGATTGTGGAGAAATCAATTCTTAGGAAACTGAAGTCTAATTGGGGTCCACAAGAGGCCTCCTTAGTTTGATTTTAAGAAGTCTCTGAATTAATACTCTGGCGTATACCCCGGTTTACTAACTCGGGGGATTTTTGAAAATAGGTTTGATTTCTCAAAAACTGCCCTGTAAAGCACATTTGACCCGAAGGTAACCCAATAGTGGAAACTAAAGCCTTCTACAAGTTCGACTTTCCCATTTAGAATGGTTTCAAATATTCACCAAAAATGTCTCACGGGCGTGTGATGGAGGTCATTCAACGTAGAGGTTTTATAGATTTGTTTTAATCTTTAGAAAACTAGCGTCACAATGAAGTTGGACCATCTAGATATCATTGCATAAGAACCTTAAGTCTACTTGGCAACCAGAAAAGGCATCCTTAGTTTGATTTAAGAAATCACCAAAATTACACTCAGGTGTGTACCCGGGTCACTAACTCGAAGGATATTTTATAATATGTTTGTTTTCTCAGAAAATAGGACTGTAAAGCACATTATTCCCCCACAACGCCCAATAGTGGAAGTTAAAGTCTTCCACAGGTTCGATTTTGCCTTTTTAGAATGGTTTCAAAAATTCACCAAAAATGCCTCACGAGCGTGTACCGGGGGTCATTGAACAAAGAGATTTTAAAGAATTGTTGAACTCTAAAGAAAAATGGCGTCAAAATGAAATTCGACTGTCTAGAAATCAAAGCTTAGGAACCTTAAGTCTACTTGGGTTCAAGAAGAGGAATCCTTAGTTTGATTTTAAGAAATCTCAGGATTAATACACAGGCGTGTACCCCGGTTCACTAACTCGGATTATTTTTAAAATAAGTATGATTTGTCAAAAAAGGGTACTGTAAAGCACATTTGACCCCAGGGTGCCCCTTAGTGGAAACTAAAGCCTTCCACAGGTTCGATTTTCCCTTTTAGAATGGTTTCAAATATTCACTAAAAATGCCTCACGGGCGTGTACCGGGGGTCACTGAACATAGAGATTTTATCGAATTGTTGAAATCTTTAGAAAAGTAGCGTCACAATGAACTTGGACCATCTAGATATCAATGCATAGGAAGCTTAAGTCTACTTGGATACCATAAGAGGCATCCTTAGTTTTATTTTAAGAAATCACCAAAAGTACACTCACGCGTGTACCCCGGTTCATTAACTCGGAGGGTTTTTTAAAATATGTTTGTTTTCTCAGAAAATAGGAATGTAAAGCACATTATTCCCCCAAGGCGCCCAATATTGGAAGTTAAAGCCTTCCACAGGTTCGATTTTACCTTTTTAGAATTGTTTCAAAACTTCACCAAAAATGCCGCACGGGCGTGTACCGGGGGTCACTGAACATAGAGATTTTAAAGAATTGTTGAAATCTAAAGAAAAATGGCGTCAAAATGAAATTCGACTGTGGAGAAATCAATGCTTAGGAACCTGAAGTCTACTTGGGGTCCACAAGAGGCCTCCTTAGTTTGATTTTAAGAAGTCTCTAAATTAATACTTTGGCGTGTACCCCGGTTCACTAACTCGGGGGATTTTTGAAAATAGGTTTGATTTCTCAAAAACTAGCCCTGTAAAGCACATTTGACCCGAAGGTAACCCAATAGTGGAAACTAAAGGCTTCCACAGGTTCGACTATCTCATTTAGAGTGGTTTCAAATATTCACCAAAAACGCCTCACCAGCGTGTACTGGGGGTCACTGAACATAGAGGTTTTATAGAATTGTTGTAATCTTTAGAAAACTAGCTTCACAATGAACTTGGACCATCTAGATATCATTGCATATGAACCTTAAGTCTATTTGGAAACCAAAAAAGGCATCCTTAGTTTTATTTTAAGAAATCGACAAAATTACACTCAGGTGTGTACCCCGGGTCACTAACTCGGAGGATATTTTATAATATGTTTGATTTCTCATAAAATAGGACTGTAAAGCACATTATTCCCCCACAACGCCCAATAGTGGAAGTTAAAGTCTTCCACAGGTTCGATTTTGCCTTTTTAAAATGGTTTCAAAAATTTACCAAAAATGCGTCAGGAGCGTGTACCGGGGTCATTGAACATAGAGATTTTATAGAATTGTTGAACTCTAAACAAAAATGGCGTCAAAATGAAATTCTAATATCTAGAAACCGAAGCTTAGGAACCTTAAGTCTACTTGGGGTCAAGAAGAGGAATCCTTAGTTTGATTTTAAGAAATCTCATAATTAATACACAGGCGTGTACCCTGGTTCACTAACTCGGAGGATTTTGAAATCTCATAATTAATACACAGGCCTTTTGCCCTCTTCTCACTAAATCCTACACTAAGTGAATTTTTAACAAAATACGTACCGTTTGGCGGGCCGTCTGGAGGAGATGGGGGTAGAGGAGGGAATGTGTATGTAGAGGTTGACGCGGCGATGAATTCGTTGTTGCCATTTAGGAATTATGTGCATTTTAGGGCGGGGAGAAGGTCTCATGGACAGGGGAGTAACCAACATGGGGCTAAAGGGGAGGATGTGGTTGTGAAGTTTGCACCGGGAACAATGATTCGGGAAGCGAGGGACGATGGTAGTGAAGGGAAATTGTTGTTGGAGTTGTTGCATCCAGGACAAGGGGTTATGCTTTTGCCTGGGGGTAGAGGTGGCAGACGAAATGTTGCGTTTAAGTCGGGGTTGAATAAGGTGCCAAGGATTGCAGAAAATAGGGAGGAAGGCCCTGAAATGTGAGTTTAGTCTTTGTTATTGCGTTGTGTGCTGTGGGGCAGCCTTGTGCGCTATCGCGCAGCCTGGCATGTGTCATCTGCGTTATTGCGTTGGCCCCTGCGTGGCAGCGCAGCCTCGTTGCGTCATGGCGCAGCCTCTCCATCCGTCATTATAAATAGGTTCCTCGAGAAATTGTTCGCGGACAGATTTTTAGACATTAGACGATTCTTTAAGCATTTTGGACGAGCTTTATTACTCACAAAACACTCTTAAACACATCTCAAACACATTTTTAATCACTCTTTGAAGCATTCAAGTCTTTTTCTCAAGCATCTTCTCAATCTTTTGTATCTTAAGGTCTTCTTACTCTTGTGATTGTTTGTATACCACGCACACAAGGTACCTATTCTGAGACTCCCTTTCTTTAGATCACTTTTTATTATTAATACTATGTTTTCAACTACTTTGACATGAATTAAAACATAAAAAATGTAAATACTCACATACTATAGTTGTTCATGTAAATATGTAGTTAATTAATTCACTTACATTAATTAATTAGTTTTATTACTTTTTTTTCATGTCATTAGTTAGTATGTATTATTATCATGATTATTAGCATGTTCATTGTTTTTATTGCTTTGTAAAAGCCTTTCCTTTTCTCTCTCTTTTTCCTCAAATCCTCTTTAAGCTTCCTCCACGGCTCTAACCCTAGCTCCTCTTTTCCGCACACTCCAATCTCGTCTCACTTCATTTCAACATCTCAAGTAAGTTTTTCTCTCTTTCTTCTCTGATTTCTGCTTTTTCTGCTACTATTTCACCTGTTTTTGTAGATTTAGAAGTGTAATTTTTTTTATTTATTGGAATTAACGGTTAAGATCTAGGTATGTTGTTCAGCACTTCAGATTCTATGTAAAAATTGCGAATTTGATGCGGTTTTGATGCTGTATATCTTCTACTAAACTACATTTATCAAGTTTAAGGTAAGTTTTAGTTTCATTTTCCATTCTTGTTTTTTTGGTTTAATTCGATTTTTCGTTTTATTTTTATTTTCCCATTTTCGTTTTTCAGTTTCTTTTTCGTTTCATTATGGATCTTATATTTTCCTTTATCGATTTTTTTTTGTTTTTTCATTTTCGTTTTTCCAGATTTTTGATCTTTTTTGTTTGTGTTTTCGATTTTTCCAGATTTTCTTTTTCAATTAACTATCGATCATTCTTCTTTTTTTCGTGTTTTCGATTTTTCTAATTTTTTGTCATCTAGATTTTTTGATTTTTCCATATTTTCGTATTTCGTTTTTCATCAGTTTCATACTTTCGTGATTTTGGTTTTTAGTTTCAGATTTTCGGTTTTCGGGATTTTCGCTTTAGTTTCAGATATATGTTTTTCAATTAATGGTTTCCTAATTTTTGTTTTTCAGTTTCTTTTTTTTCGCCTTTTCTGATTTTTTTCGATTTTTTGAATGTCTAGTAACGACCTGTGTAGCCACTCTCGTTCATTGTAATATTAATTTTGATTTACTTCTTTATTTATTTATATTATTATTCTCTTATTATATACTTAGTTATTTTTACATATTTCTAATTTATATTGTGAATTTGTGATTTTTAAATTGTAGTTCTGTTTTATTGTTTTCTTCCAATCCGGTTCTGGTCCTTCCGTTTTCGGTTCTGGTCCTTCCGAATTCGGTTCAGGTCCATCCAGATCTGGGTCTGGTCCATTCAGATCTGGGTCTGGTACGAAATCCACAATTACCCTTACTCCGGCTCATCTGATTGCCATCTTCTACTATGAATTTCTTTTTCTCTATAGTGTACTTGTCCAGTATATTATGGTTTCTCTTATGTTAAGATCGTCACTATTTGTAAAATGGAGGATCTATAATATTGGAGGAATAAACGGGCTGTGGGCTGTGGCTGCAATCAATGGGCTAGCTATCACGCTGATGTGCAGCCCAACACAACACAAGCCCGTTAAAGGTCTGCAATTGGAGGCAGATTGATCATAATTCATAGGAATCATTCTCTGAATTTTTACATTCAGCTTCTGTTCAATGTATTGGGGTATCACCAAGGTAGACTGATTGTTTCTAGCTTGTTCACTTTTATTTTGTTGAATAAGGTTTTAGCAGATGACAAAGAAGTAGGCAAAATTAATTCTGATAAGGTGCATCAGTCAAATTACAAAGGATAGTATCAGTATTTTGTTACCTACATAGATAAATTGAGCCCCAAGAAACACTACAAGGGGAAAACTTTATCTCAAATGGTCAAATCATATACATAATCAAATAAAACTTCACCAAATTCATCCCTACCCTACTCCCCAACCAAATAAAACTGAAAATTTTTTAAAGGCGAGATGAGAATCGATCCCAACACATCTTAGAATCGGAATACTAACCTTAGTAGTACGGCTCCAGATTCTCGGCTACTTTATACTTATCCGGTGTTACCTCCGACAACTCGAACCCCGGGAACAATGTCTGCAAAAATCAAACAAACATTTTAAAAAAAAAACAACAAAATTCAAATTTCCTGCAAAAAAACCAAACAAAAACAGAAAATTCAAAAACAAACTAAACTCACATTTAATTGTTTTTGAACATTACGAGGGCGTTTCTTAGGCTTCCGAAGAGGCCGTTTCCCCGTCATCGCGATAAAATCATCGTCAATTTCACTCTTCGACAACGACACCGAAACACAAAACGGCGGAGACCTCCGGGTCCGTAGATTCCGAGGTCTTGTTTCCGGCACCGCCTCCGGTGGTGGCGGCGGCGGCGACGGCGGCGGAGGAGGGGTAAATTCGACATTTTTATTCAAACTGGCGCGGAATTTATCGAGTTCAGAACGGAGATCGAATATGAGATTTTCTCTATTGGCTTCAATTTGATTTTCTTGTTGTTCTTCAACGCGGCGGATCTTCGACGGTGGGGGTTGAAACGGCGCGTTCTGATCGGTGGCGCAACGGAAGAGACGTTGAACGCCCCAGTTTAAGTGCGGTGGAAGGGAGAAGTTGTGGAGGGTTCTTGATCTTTCTGGTGCCATTGCCGCCATTGATCAAACAATTTTCAGTATGAATTGTTTGTGTTTGTTGTTGTTGTTTAATGTGTGGAAATCATGGAATTTCTCACAAAAAGGTTTGATTATGGGAATTTGATGTTTTTACTGAATTTTTGTGAAGGAATTGCTGGGTGTTTGATTGTAGTGTTGAAAGTTAGAAGCTTTTTATGAAATTTTAAAGGGAAAGTTAGAGTTTTGATTTGATTTGATTTGATTTAAGAACTGGGTTTTTTTCTGTGGGTGTTGATGGGGGATTTGTGCTTGGGAAGAAGAGGGTGAGAGTTTATATTGTGAGGGAGAAATATGGAGGGAGAGAGAGATAACCGATTTTAACGTTCGGATTAGTTGTGGACTTGTATTTTTTATTTATGGAGGGCAAATCCTAATTAGAGTCAAAATGTGAATTACATTAGAATTATGTTTAATAGTTGCCTTATATAATTTCTCTTTTAGCATTGATCTCTAGAGTTTAATTTGTTGGAAATAAGAGTTTAAAAGCGAAATCTTGGTCAAATCCTAATTAGAGTCAAAATGTGAATTACATTAGAATTATGTTTAAAAGTTGCCTTATATAATTTCTCTTTTAGTATTGATCTAAAGTTTAATTTGTTGGAAATAAGAGTTTAAAAGCGAAATCTTGGTCTTCCTAAGAGTCTCATATTGGCCACGGGAGAAGAGTATTTTTTGTTAATCCTTCCCCTTGTGTTTGAGTTACTAGTATGTGGGTTTAACTAGGCTGAAACCCTTTTATGGTTTCGATACCAGGCTATTAAGTATTAAGGTTGGACAACTTGTGCTTAGGCTTACTACCTGCAGCCGCACCTGGACCTAAGTTGAGGTGTGGGTCTTGGGCCTAGGACCTGGGATTTGGCCCTATGGTCTGAGATTTGGGAATTTGAGCTAAGCTCTAATTTTTGGACCTAGGTCGGAGCGTGGGTCATTGGCGTATGACCTGGGATATTGGAGTATGACCTTGGATATCGGAGTTTGAGCTAAACGCTATTTTTTGGACCTGGGTCGAGGCGTGGGTTGTGGCCCTAGGTACTGGGATCTGGGAGTTTGGGCTAAGCTCTAATGGACTTGGATCGAGGCGTGGCTCGTGGGCCTAGGATTTGGAATGTTGAGAATTTGAGCCAAGCTCTAATTTTTGGACCTGGGTCGGATGTGTGTAATGAGCTGTAACATTTTGGATCAAAAACGTTTAAGTCACCATTACAGTATTATAGTAGCCATTTATTTCCTCCCGCTTTAATTTCCTTCCGCTTTGGGTCTGATTTGTTGCTATAAAGTCAATTCCCTTCTTCTTCAATTAAATATACAAAAGGCTTCTCTTCTTTCTTCTTCATCCTAGGTTCGTGCAATTCTCCAAAACTTAGATTGTTAGTGGTGACTTTCTAAGCTCGTTGTTTTAACCTTTAGGAGCATACCGATTTGTAATGATTGTTGCTGTTGTCGAGGGTTGTCATTGCTTTCAAGTCAACGGACTCTTACCACGGCACAAATTTGAAATCCAAAAATCTTATCTATTGCAACACTTATGTTCTAACACAGTTCAGTTCACTTCTAGTCCATTGATTTCATATCTATTTAGTTTGGATCCATTAAATTCAGTTTACTTTATTTTTAAGTTGGTTTAGTTCAGCTTCATTTAGTCCCAAACAATACAACCTAAGAGAGAACTGAAATTGAATGAGTTAAACTGTATTGAATTGAATAAAATTGAATTAATTTAAATCACAATATAATTATATTTCATATTATTAATTTTATTATCAATTACATTATTATATAAATTTATTATTGTCACTAATTAGTGAATGTTAATGATAATACTTCCCATCTCTATTTAATTTGCCCACTTTATAATTTGGCATTAGTCATAAAAAAGTACATTACTATCATTTGTACATATGAAAATTATAGCCATGTAGGATCTAGTTTATCACTGTAATTTTCAAATTATAATCTTTAAGTATTAGCAATTTAAGATAATAATGATTAAGTTTAAGCTTCAGCAATTGAAAATTTAGAGTAAGCAAATTAGATGGGACGAGGGTAGTACTTATTTACAAATTACAGTGATATACTCGAGATTCGATCTTAGGTATTGAGTATCACCTCCATAAAACTTCAACAAATCAAGTGTACATGACATCTTGCATCACAAATAACAACACTTTATTTATTACTCCCTCCGTTTCTTTCTTTTGTCACATTTACTGTAACTCCAAATGCAAAGGAAACTGATGTAATAGGCATGTAGGTGATGATAACAACTAAGGAGCTCATTTATTTTATAGTAAACATGGTGATTAAAGTAGGTGAGAGAAAATTGTAAGGTATATGTGAGTCAAAAAAGTGATAAAGTGGGGTTGTAGGGTTAGATGGGTAGTATAATTTTACATATAGGAAAAAATGAAAAAGTAAAAAAAATGGATAAAAACGAAAAATAAGACAAACAAAATTTCAATAAGCACTCATATGTAGGGCTGGCAAACAGGTCGGGTTAATTGGGTTAGATTCGTATTCGGGTCAGTATTAAATGAGTTGGAAATCTTCAACCCTAAACCTAACCCATTTATTAAATAGGTCAGCAAGTTCAACCCTAAACCAACTCATTTAATAAACAGGTCACCCACTTAACCTATTTAACCCATTTATCTCAGATTATTTAATTTTTTTAATCTTAATTAATTAGAATTAAAATACATTTCACTATAAAATGAATACATTATGATTTTTTTCTAAAAATATGATAATTATGATTCAACTTTTGACTTTTTTTTATCTTTGTTGACCAATTTTAGTAATTATTAAAATTAGTCTTTTGGGATTATTCTATATAAATGGGTCAAATCAGGTTATATTCAGGTTGTAAATTTCGACCTTAACCTAACCCATTTAATTAACAGATCAGGTTGAGTCAACCCATAGATAATCAGGTCGAAAAACTTAACCCAAACCTACTTATTTCAGGTCGGATTCAACTTTTGCCAGCCGTGCTCATATGTTGGCAAAAATCAAATTGATTTGAATAGAAAACACTATGTTGAGTACTAATTTTTATGTTATATTATTCGATCATGAGCATGTATAGGGATTAGACATATAGTATATACTTAGTCAATATTTTTAATTATCCATTAGTTGAAATATTAAAAAGAAAAACTCTATCCTTTGAACATAAACATGGAGAAGGGTTGAGCATAGTTGAAAGGTTAGAACCTTTCGAAATTATTTCAGATGGATTATGAAATTGATGGAATCTGTTATCTGTAGCCGATCCCAAAATAAAGATTGAGGCATAAATTAAGTAAAAGCCATCCCAATATTACAATTAATTAGGGTGAGTTTGCTCCATATAAGACTTTGACGAGTTAAGTATAATGGAGAGTACTCAACTTTGCTCAAAATTGCAAATTGAAAACTGAAGTTTCAAAAGTTGCATGTTGGGGACTCTAGGTCATATTTTTAACAAGTTACCTGCTAATGTAAGTTAACTTTAATTTTTTGAATTATTTTTTATAAAAAAACTCAAATAATATTTAATATATGGGATATTCTACATGGTAGACTTCTAGTTTTCTTTTTTCTACATGGTAGCCATTCTTTTTTTCGTTTCTACATGGTAGCCCTCATGTTTTGGGAAATTCTATATGGTAACATAAAAATGTTAATTGTTGTTAAATTAAGGTAATTAACACCTAATTAACTAAAATACCACCATTAACACCTAATTACCTTAATTAAATATTAAACTTTAAAAAAACCCTTAATTACCTAAACCCCTCCCAGCCACCCCTGCCACCCGCCCCACCCCTGCCCAGCTGCCCCACCCCCTGCCCCAGCTTCCCCAACCCCTACCCAGCCACCCCCACTCCCAAAAACCTCACCACTGAACACAACCACCTCCATTGAAACCCAATTCGAACCCCATTAACCCACCACACATCAGCCATCATAATCATCTTCATCAGCCACCACGCATCAGCCATCATCATCTTCTTCGTCGACGGGGTTCAGATTAGGTTTCAATGGAGGTTCGATTTGGTTCAAAGGGGTTCGAGTTGGGTTTCGATGGAGGTTCGGTTGGGGTGGGGATGGTTCAAAGGGTTTCGAACTGGGGTGGGGGTGGTTCGATTTGGGACAGCTTGGGGTGGGGGTGGTTCGAAGGGGTTCGAATTGGGCTGGGGGTGGTTCAATGGGGTTATAATTGGGGTGGGGGTGGTTCGATTTGGGGCGGCGGAGGGGGTTCGATTGGGTGGGGAGGTGCAGTGGTGGGCTGGGTTAGGGTGCAGTGTTGGTGTCGGTGGGCTGGGTTACGTTGTGGTGGTGGTGTCGATGGGATGGGCGGGTGGTTTCGGTGGGGCAGGGGTGGCTGGTGGTAAAATGATTTAATTTAGATAATTAGGTGTTAATGATGGTATTTTAGTTAAATAGGTGTTGATTATCTTAATTTAACAGCAATTAACATATATGCTACCACATAGAATTTTCCAAAATATGAAGATTAGCACGTAGAAAGGAAAAAAAAGAATGGCTACCACGTAGAAAAAAAAACTAGAAGTCTACCTTGTAGAATTTCCCTTAATATATTGTATACACAAATTTTTCCTATTTCAGATTTTATAAGCTCAAATTGACCTTTGTTGTTATTATTTTCTATGAATTTATCCATCAATAATTGATGATTTCCATTCATTAATTTTGAGGGTTCAAAGTGGAAGAATGTTTTATTAAAAATTGAGTATTTGAGTTTCCCTGATTTTCCTTCATTATTTTGCTTTGGTTTTTTTTTATTACTTTTTAGCTTTGGCTAATTGATATCATAAGAACTTTGAAAACAATTTTGCCCCAAATTTTTTTTTTCCCATTTTTGCCATTGTGATAGGCAATGATCGAGTAATGTTTGGTCACTGGGAGCAAGATGACTAAGATGGGTGGTAATTGGTGCCTTAGTGAATGAGAGAATAGAAGTTGGGTGATGACTGATGAGTGATGGGCTTGGTGACTATTGTGAGAATACGGGAGATTTTCAATAGTATGATAAGAGTTTCAACTATGAAGATATATTGAAATCTCCAAAGTTAAAATCAATTAACAGTTTAAAAAAATATATAATCAAAACATAAACCAGTTTTCAGTTTTTAGAAAACATAAAACTTAAAAACTATTAATGATGCTGAACGGTCCCTTGAATTGGACTATTATATATAACTATCCTTGATTGTTGTGTCGAATCCGCCACGACCTTTGCCACATGTGCCCTTTAAGCTAATATACATCTCCTTCTTATGGTCAATTTTAAACAAAATAATTTTGTGCAATATAACTTCAATTGAGGGAGGGAGGAGAGACCAACTTGTGCTTATTGTTGGAATGAAGAAAAAAACAGTAAAGGATTTTTTTTGGAAAGAAAACACTAATTATTTGCTTGTTAACCTACTGCAAGAGGTAAAGCCACCTAAAAATTGATAAGAGTCCCCAATATGCAACTTTTGAAACTATAGTACTCAATTTGCAACTTTGGGCAAAGTTGAGTACACTCAATTTAAAAAGTGGCATTCTTAGGCAGATGTGGGATTGAGAATTATGTGGGAGCTCTACTTTCACCTCCCAACCAAGAAGTTGAGGGTCGATTCTCATCTCTTCATTGGTAATTTTTCTTCTCGGTAAAACTCTCAACTTATAAGTCTAGTATTGATATTTTTTATGGAATATGATCCATCTATCTCCTCCATCTTGTAAGAGTTGTGTCATTTATGACCAGTTAACAGCCTACTAAAAAAATAAGAAAAAAAGGTAAAGGTAGGATTCAAATTTTCATTTGATACTTGTTGATAACATTATGTACTAAGACATAGTACTAAATCTGAATGAAATTAATAGCACCAAAAAAAAGAATCTCAAGGAAATTAAAGATAGTATTATTTTGCTCATAAATTTAAAAAGATAATCAAAATTTAGATTTGCTAATTATTTTACAAAGTTTAAAGGGATTTTCTTATTTCAAATTATTAATACTAAAACCATTATTACTAGTATCATTAATTAAATTATTCGAAGAGAAGTTGTTTCGTGGTTGGGAGTCTGGGAGACCTTATACTACAAGACTACTACCAACTGGAATGGAGTTTTGTATAGCTGACATCACTTAGGAACTTATTATATTTTATATTTCACCATCTTTTAAAATGCTTAATCATCCATATAAACATATTTAATTATAGGGAGTATTTTTTTTTATGTGGTTGATGTACTTTATTTCACTACAAAAGACCATCCCACTTTTCTATTACCACTTCTTTAACACCACTATGATTAACATTATCATTAGAAAGAAACTGACATCCCTATATGTTAGAATCATATATTTTCACATATTCATCACATTCTTTAACCTTTGTCATCCATTGGGGCTATCATTCTCAATTTGTTGCTATATATAGATATAGTTATGCTTCATCCTTTCATATACTCCATCATACTTCCTTCGTTTCAATTTGATGTTCCTATTTTCTTTTTCTGAATATTTCAAAAAGTTATTCCCACTTTGAATATTTTCCATTTTAATAATATTTACTTCCTTATCTTACTCTTTAACAACCAATTATTTACTATAATTTTTTACTTTTTGTCTTACACATGACCCACTTTAGAATCTTTTGTTTCCCGATCAGTCACTTTTCTTTCTCTCCTACTTTTTTAAAAGCAAAAAGGTACCAAAGTACACTTTATACAATATAAAATTAAAAAGATTTTCATCCACCTCAATTTGCATTGGTTTTCCCCCATATTTCAAATGAGAACATCAACTTGAAACGGAGGGAGTATAATAGTAGTCATTTCAAAGTAAGCTTTGTGATCCATTATGGCTATCATTCAGCATTGAACTAAACAATTTAAAGTTGGTATGGGGTTTTGGATCCAGACCATCCTGGTATGGACTTCCATACATTCCATTCCTGTTCAGTGAATCAAACCGGCCCGTATAGTTAGCTAGTAAAAACTAAGAGATGATAAACGAGTTCTTGAATTTTTGATCAGATACAGTCAAGTCAATCTTGATTTGTGCCAAAATCAATTTATCTAATTCCGACTAAAATTTTAGAGGACTTGTAAGTTGCAATGTACAACTTGCAGTACATAGAGGCTAAGAGCATCCTTAATGGACAAAAAAATAAAAGTTCATTCTAACAAACTTTACAATTTATGGCTTAATGTACAACACGTTTCTGTTCGTGTGGAGAGAGGAGCAAGTGTTATGGACACTATGCCAGTTTTTGAGAAATCAAACCTATTTTATAAAATCCCCCCGAGTTAGTGAACCGGGGTACACGCCTGAGTATTAATTCGGAGACTTCTTTAAATCAAACTAAGGAGGCCTCTTGTGGACCCCAAGTAGACTTCAGGTTCCTAAGCATTGATTTCTCCACAATCGAATTTCATTTTGACGCCATTTTTCTTTAGAGTGCAACAATTATTTAAAATCTTTTTGTTTAGTGACCCCCGGTACACGCCTGTGAGGCATTTTTGGTGAATTTTTAAAACCATTCTAAAAAGGCAAAATTGAACCAGTTGAAGACTTTAACTTCCACTATAGGGCGTTGTGGGGAATAATGTTCTTTACAGTCCTATTTTCCGAGATATCAAACATATTATAAAATATCCTCCGAGTTAGTGACCCGGGGTACACACCTGAGTGTAATTTTGGTGATTTCTTAAAATCAAACAAAGGATGCCTTTTCTGGTTGCCAAGTAGACTTTAGGTTCCTATGCAATGAAATCTAGATGGTCCAAGTTCATTGCGACGCTATTTTTCTAAAGATTACAACAATTCTATAAAATCTATATGTTCAGTGACTCCCGGTACACGCCCGTGAGGCATTTTTAGTGAATATTTGAAACCATTCTAAATGGGATAGTTGAACCTGTGGAAGGCTTTAGTTTCCACTATTGTGTTACGTTAGGGTCAAATGTGCTTTACAGTGCCAGTTTTTGAAAAATCAAACCTATTTCCAAAAATCCCCCGAGTTAGTGAACCGGGGTACACGCATGATTATTAATTCGGAGAATTCTTGAAATCGAACTAAGGAGGTCTCTTGTGGACCCAAAGTAGACTTCAGGTTCCTAAGCATTGATTTCTCCACAGTCGAATTTCATTTTGACGCCATTTTTCTTTGGAGTTCAACAATTCTTTAAAATCTCTATGTTCAGTGAACCCCGGTACACGCCCGTGAGGCATTTTTGGTGAATTTTTTGAAACCATTCTAAAAAGGCAAAATCGAACCTGTTGAAGACTTTAACTTCCACTATAGGGCGTTGTGGGGGAATAATGTTCTTTACAATCCTATTTTCAGAGAGATCAAACATATTATAAAATATCCTCCGAGTTAGTGAACCGGGGTACACACCTGAGTGTAATTTTGGTGATTTCTTAAAATCAAACAAAGGATGCCTTTTCTGGGTGCCAAGTAGACTTAAGGTTCCTATGCAATGATATATAGATGGTCCAAGTTCATTGTGACGCTATTTTTCTAAAGATTACAACAATTCTATAAAACCTCTATGTTCAGTTACCCCCGGTACACGCCCGTGAGGCATTTTTGGTGAATTTTTGAAACCATTCTAAAAAGGCGAAATCGAACCTGGGGAAGACTTTAACTTCCACTATTGGGCATTTTGGGGGAATAATGTGCTTTACAGTCCTATTTTCTGAGAGATCAAACATATTATTAAATATCCTCCGAGTTAGTGACCCGGGGTACATACCTGAATGTAATTTTGGTGATTTTTTAAAATTAAACTAAGGATGCCTTTTCAGGTTGCCAAGTAGACTTAAGGTTCCTATGCAATGATATCTAGATGGTTCAAGTTCATTGTGACGCTATTTTTCAAATGATTACAACAATTCTATAAAACCTCTGTGTTCAGTGACCCCCATCACACGCCGTGATGCATTTTTGGTGAATATTTGAAACCATTCTAAATGGGATAGTCGAACCTGTGGAAGGATTTAGTTTCCATTATTGGGTTACCTTAGGGTCAAATGTGCTTTACAGTGCCACTTTTTGAGAAATCAAACCTATTTTCTAAAATCCCCCGAGTTAGTGAACCGGTACACGCCCGTGAGGCATTTTTGGTGAATATTTGAAACCATTCTAAATGGGATAGTCGAACCTGTGGAAGGCTTTAGTTTCCACTATTGGGTTACCTTAGTGTCCAATGTGCTTTACAGTTCCACTTTTTGAGAAATCAAACCTATTTTGAAAAATCCCCCGAGTTAGTGAATCGGGGTACACGCCCTAGTATTAATTCGGAGACTTCTTGAAATCGAACTAAGGAGACCTCTTGTGGACCCCAAGTAGACTTGAGGTTCCTAAGCATTGATTTCTCCACAGTCGAATTTCATTTTGACCCTATTTTTCTTTAGAGTTCAACAATTATTTAAAATCTCTATGTTCAGTGACCCCCGGTACACGCCTGTGAGGCATTTTTGGTGAATTTTTGAAACCATTCTAAAAAGGAAAAATCGAACCTGTCGAAGACTTTAACTTCCACTATTGGGTATTGTGGGGGAATAATGTGCTTTACAGTCCTATTTTCTGTGAGATCAAACCTATTATAAAATATCCTTCGAGTTAGTGACCCGGGGTACACACCTGAGTGTAATTTTGGTGATTTCTTAAAATCAAACAAACGATGCCTTTTCTGGTTGCCAAGTAGACTTAAGGTTCATATGCAATGATATCTAGATGGTCCAAGTTCATTGTGACGCTATTTTTCTAAAGATTACAACAATTCTATAAAAGCTCTATGTTAAGTGACCCCCGGTACACGCCCGTGAGGCATTTTTGGTGAATATTTGAAACCATTCTAGATGGGATAGTTGAACCTGTAGAAGGCTTTTGTTTCCACTATTGGGTTACCTAAGGGTCAAATGTGCGTTACAGTGCCACTTTTTAAGAAATCAAACCTATTTTCAAAAATCCCCCCGAGTTAGTGAACCGGGGTACACGCCTGATTATTAATTCGGAGACTTCTTGAAATCGAACTAAGGAGGTTTCTTGTGGACCCAAAGTAGGCTTCAGGTTCCTAAGCATTGATTTCTCCACAGTCGAATTTCATTTTGAAGCCATTTTTCTTTAGAGTTCAACAATTCTTTAAAATATCTATGTTCAGTGACCCCCGGTACACGCCCGTGAGGCCTTTTTGGTGAATTTTTGAAATCATTCTAAAAAGGCAAAATCGAACCTGTTGAAGACTTTAACTTCCACTATAGGGCGTTGTGGGGGAATAATGTTCTTTACAGTCCTATTTTCCGAGAGATCAAACATATTTAAAAATATCCTCCGAGTTAGTGACCCGGGGTACACACCTGAGTGTAATTTTGGTGATTTCTTAAAATCAAACAAACGATGCCTTTTCTGGTTGCCATGTAGACTTAAGGTTCCTATGCAATGATATCTAGATGTTCCAAGTTCATTGTGACGCTATTTTTCTAAAGGTTACAACAATTCTATAAAACCTCTATGTTCAGTGACCCCCGATGCACGCCCGTGAGGCATTTTTGGTGAATATTTGAAACCATTCTAAATGGGATAGTTGAACCCGTGGAAGGCTTTTGTTTCCACTATTGGGTTACCTTAGGGTCAAATGTGCTTTACAGTGCCACTTTTTAAGAAATCAAACCTATTTTCAAAAATCCCCCAGAGTTAGTGAACCGGGGTACACGCCTAAGTATTAATTGTGAGACTTCTTGAAATCAAACTAAGGAGGCCTCTTGTGGACCCCAAGTAGACTTCAGGTTCCTAAGCATTGATTTCTCCACAGTCGAATTTCATTTTGATGCCATTTTTCTTTAGAGTTCAACAATTCTTTAAGATCTCTATGTTCAGTGACCCCCGGTACACGCTCGTGAGGCATTTTTGGCGAATTTTTGAAACCATTCTAAAAAGGCAAAATCGAACCTGTTGAAGACTTTAACTTCCACTATAGGGCGTTGTGGGGGAATCATGTTCTTTAAAGTGATATTTTTCGAGAGATCATACATATTATAAAATATCCTCCGAGTTAGTGACCCGGGGTACACACCTGAGTGTAATTTTGGTGATTTCTTAAAATCAAACAAAGGATGCCTTTTCTGGTTGCCAAGTAGACTTAAGGTTCCTGTGCAATGAAATCTGGATGGTCCAAGTTCATTGTGACGCTATTTTTCTTAAGATTACAACAATTCTATAAAACCTCTATGTTCAGTGACCTCCGTTACACGCCCGTGAGGCATTTTTAGTGAATATTTCAAACCATTCTAAATGGGATAGTTGAACCTGTGGAAGGCTTTAGTTTCCACTATTGGGTTACCTTAGGGTCAAATGTGCTTTACAGTGCCAAAATTTGAAAAATCAATACTATTTTCAAAAATCCCCCGAGTTAGTGAACCGGGGTACACGCCTGAGTATTAATTCGGAGACTTCTTGAAATCGAACTAAGGAGGTTTCTTGTGGACCCAAAGTAGGCTTCAGGTTCCAAAGCATTGATTTCTCCACAGTCGAATTTCATTTTGAAGCCATTTTTCTTTAGAGTTCAACAATTCTTTAAAATATCTATGTTTAGTGACCCCCGGTACACGCCCGTGAGGCATTTTTGGTGAATTTTTGAAATCATTCTAAAAAGGCAAAATCGAACCTGTTGAAGACTTTAACTTCCACTATAGGGCGTTGTAGGGGAATAATGTTCTTTACAGTCCTATTTTCCGATAGATCAAACATATTTAAAAATATCCTCCGAGTTAGTGACCCGGGGTACACACCTGAGTGTAATTTTGGTGATTACTTAAAATCAAACAAAGGATGCCTTTTATGGTTGCCAAGTAGACTTTAGGTTCCTATGCAATGAAATCTAGATGGTCCAAGTTCATTGTGACGCTATTTTTCTAAAGATTACAACAATTCTATAAAACCTCTATGTTCAGTGACCCCCGGTACACGCCCGTGAGGCATTTTTATTGAATATTTGAAACCATTCTAAATGGGATAGTTGAACCTGTGGAAGGCTTTAGTTTCCACTATTGGGTTACCTTAGGGTCAAATGTGCTTTACAATGTCAGTTTTTGAAAAATCAAACCTATTTTCAAAAATCCCCCCGAGTTAGTGAACCGGGGTACACGCCTGAGTATTAATTCGGAGACTTCTTGAAATCGAACTAAGGAGGTTTCTTGTGGCTTTAAAGTAGGCTTCAAGTTCCTAAGCATTGATTTCTCCACAGTCGAATTTCATTTTGAAGCCATTTTTCTTTAGAGTTCACGAATTCTTTAAAATCTCTATGTTCAGTGACCCCCGGTACACGCCCGTGAGGCATTTTTGGTGAATTTTTGAAACCATTCTAAAAAGGAAAAATCGAACCTGTTGAAGACTTTAACTTCCACTATAGGGCGTTGTGGGGGAATAATGTTCTTTACAGTCCTATTTTCCGAGAGATCAAACAAATTTTAAAATATCCTCCGATTTAGTGACCCGGGGTACGAACCTGAGTGTAATTTATGTGATTTCTTAAAATCAAACAAAGGATTCCTTTTCTGGGTGCCAAGTAGATTAAAGGTTCCTATGCAATGATATCTAGATGGTCCAAGTTCATTGTGACGCTATTTTTCTAAAGATTACAACAATTCTATAAAACCTCTATGTTCAGTGACCCCCGGTACACGCCCGTGAGGCATTTTTGTTGAATATTTGAAACCATTCTAAATGGGAAGTCGAATCTGTGGAAGGCTTTAGTTTCCACTATTATGTTACCTTAGGGTCAAATGTGCTTTACAGTACCACTGATTAAGAAATCAAACCTATTTTCAAAAATCCCCAGCGTTAGTGAACCGGGGTACACGCCTGAGTATTAATTGTGAGACTTCTTGAAATCAAACTAAGGAGGCCTCTTGTTGACCCCAAGTAGACTTGAGGTTCCTTATCTTTGATTTCTAGACCGTCGAATTTCATTTTGACGCCATTTTTCTTTAGAGTTCAACAATTCTTTAAAATCTCTATGTTCGGTGACCCCCGGTACACGCCCGTGAGGCATTTGTGGTGAATTTTTGAAACCATTCTAAAAAGGCGAAATCGAACCTGGGGAAAACTTTAACTTCCACTATTGGGCATTTTCGGGGAATAATGTGCTTTACAGTCCTATTTTCTTAGATATAAAACATATTACAAAATATCCTCTGAGCTAGTGACCCGGCGTACATACCTGAGTGTAATTTTGGTGATTTCTTAAAATCAAACAAAGGATGCCTTATCTGGGTGCCAAGTAGATTTAAGGTTGCTATGCAATCATATCTAGATGGTCCAAGTTCATTGTGACGCTATTTTTCTAAATATTACAACAATTCTATAAAACCTCTATGTTCAGTGACCCCCAGTACACGCCCGTGAGGCAATTTTGGTGAATATTTGAAACCATTCTAAATGGGATAGTCGAACCTGTTGAAGGCTTTAGTTTCCACTATTGGGTTACCTTAGGGTCAAATGTGCTTTACAGTTCCACTTTTTGAGAAATCACACCTATTTTCAAAAATCCCCCGAGTTAGTGAACTGGGGTACACGCCTTAGTATTAATTGTGAGACTTCTTGAAATCAAACTAAGGAGGCCTCTTGTGGACCCAAAGTAGACTTCAGGTTCCTAAGCATTGATTTCTCCACAGTCGAATTTCATTTTGACGCCATTTTTCTTTAGAGTTCAACAATTATTAAAAATCTCTATGTTCAGTGACCCCCGGTACACGCCCGTGAGGCATTTTTGGTGAATTTTTGAAACCATTCTAAAAAGGCGAAACCGAACCTGGGGAAGACTTTAACTTCCACTATTGGGTATTTTGGGGGAATAATGTCCTTTACAGTCCTATTTCCTAAGAGATCAAACATATTATAAAATATCCTCCGAGTTAGTGACCCTGGGTACATACCTGAGTGTAATTTTGGTGATTTCTTAAAATTAAACTAAGGATGCCTTTTCTGGTTGCCAAGTAGACTTAAGGTTCCTATGCAATGATATCTAGATGGTCCAAGTTCATTGTGACGCTATTTTTCTAAAGATTACAACAATTCTATAAAACCTCTACGTTCAGTGACCCCCGGTACACGCACGTGAGGCATTTTTGGTGAATATTTGAAACCATTCTAAATGGGATAGTCGAACCTGTGGAAGGCTTTAGTTTCCACTATTGGGTTACCTTAGGGTAAAATGTGCTTTACAGTGCCACTTTTTGAGAAATTAAACCTATTTTGAAAAATCCCCCGAGTTAGTGAACCGGGGTACACGCCTGAGTATTAATTCAGAGACTTCTTGAAATCGAGCTAAGGAGGCCTCTTTTGGACCCCAAGTAGACTTAAGGTTCCTAAGCATTGATTTCTCCACAGTCGAATTTCATTTTGACGCCATTTTTCTTTAGAGTTCAACAATTCTTGAAAATCTCTATGTTCACTGACCCCCGGTACAAGCCCGTGAGGCATTTTTGGTGAATTTTTGAAACCATTCTAAAAAGGCAAAATCGAACCTGTGGAAGACTTTAACTTCCACTATTGGGCGTTTTGGGGGAATAATGTGCTTTATAGTCCTATTTTCTAAGAGATCAAATATATTATAAAATATCCTCCGAGTTAGTGACCCAGGGTACACAGTTGAGTGTAATTTTGGTGATTTCTTAAAATCAAACTAAGGATGCCTTTTCTGGGTGCAAAGTAGACTTAAGGTTCCTATTCAATGATATCTAGATGGTCCAAGTTCATTGTGACACTATTTTTCTAAAGATTACAATAATTCTATAAATCCTCTATGTTTAATGACCCCCGGTACACGCCCGTGAGGCATTTTTGGTGAAAATTTGAAACCATTCTAAATGGGATAGTCGAACCTGTGGAAGGCTTTAGTTTCCACTATTGGGTTAACTTAGGGTCAAATGTGCTTTACAGTGCCACTTTTTGAGAAATCACACCTATTTTCAAAAATCCCCCGAGTTAGTGAACTGGGGTACACGCCTGAGTATTAATTGTGAGACTTCTTGAAATCAAACTAAGGAGGCCTCTTGTGGACCCTAAGTAGACTTCAGGTTCCTAAGCATTGATTTCTCCACAGTCGAATTTCATTTTGACGTCATTTTTCTTTAGAGTTCAACAATTCTTTAAGATATCTATGTTCAGTGACCACCGGTACACGCCCGTGAGGCATTTTTGGTGAAATTTTGAAACCATTCTAAAAAGACAAAATCGAACCTGTGGAAAACATTAACTTCCACTATTGGGCGTTGTGGGGGAATAATGTGCTTTACAGTCATATTTTCTGAGAGATCAAACATATTATAAAATATCCTCTGAGTTAGTGACCCGGGGTACACACCGGAGTGTAATTTTGGTGATTTCTTAAAATCAAACTAAGGATGGCTTTTCTGGTTTCCAAGTAGACTTAAGGTTCCTATGCAATGATATCTAGATGGTCCAAGTTCATTGTGGCGCTATTTTTCTAAAGATTACAACAATTCTATAAAACCTCTATGTTCATTGACCCCCGTACACGCCCATGAGGCATTTTTGGTGAATATTTGAAACCTTTCTAAATGGGATAATCGAACCTGTGAAAGGCTTTAGTTTCCACGATTGGGCTACTTTAGGGTCAAATGTGCTTTACAATGCCACTTTTTGAGAAATCATACCTATTTTCAAAAATCCCCCGAGTTAGTGAACCGGGGTACAAGCCAGAGTATTAATTCGGAGACTTCTTGCAATCCAACTAAGGAGGCCTCTTGTGGACCCCAAGTAGACTTCACATTCCTAAGCACTGATTTCTCCACAGTCGAATTTCATTTTGACTCCATTTTTCTTTACAGTTCAACAATTCTTTAAAATCTCTATGTTCAGTGACCCCCGGTACAAGCTCATGAAGCATTTTTGGTGAATTTTATAAACCATTCTAAAAAGACAAAATCGAACCTGTTGAATACTTTAACTTCCACTATAGGGCGTTCTGGGGGAATAATGTTCTTTACAGTCCTATTTTCCGAGAGATCAAACATATTAAAAAATATCCTCCGAGTTAGTGACCCGGGGTACACACCTGAGTGTAATTTTGTGATTTCTTAAAATCAAACAAAGGATGCCTTTTCTGGGTGCCAAGTAGACTTAAGGCTCCTATGCAATGATATCTAGATGGTCCAAGTTCATTGTGATGCTATTTTTCTAAAGATTACAACAATTCTCTAAACCTCAATGTTCAGTTACCCCCGGTACACGCCCGTGAGGCATTTTTGGTGAATATTTAAAACCATTCTAAATGGGAAGTCGAACCTGTGGAAGGCTTTAGTTTCCACTATTGGGTAACCTTAGGATCAAATGTGCTTTACAGTGCCACTTTTTATGAAAACAAACCTATTGTAAAAAATCCCCCGAGTTAGTGAACCGGGGTACACGCCTGAGTATTAATTGTGAGACTTCTTGAAATCAAACTAAGGAGGCCTCTTGTGGACCCAAAGTAGACTTCAGGTTCCTAAGCATTGATTTCTCCACAGTCGAATTTCATTTTGACGCCATTTTTCTTTAGAGTTCAACAATTATTAAAAATCTCTATGTTCAGTGACCCCCCGGTACACGCCCGTGAGGCATTTTTGGTGAATTTTTGAAACCATTCTAAAAAGGCGAAACCGAACCTGGGGAAGACTTTAACTTCCACTATTGGGTATTTTGGGGGAATAATGTCCTTTACAGTCCTATTTCCTAAGAGATCAAACATATTATAAAATATCCTCCGAGTTAGTGACCCTGGGTACATACCTGAGTGTAATTTTGGTGATTTCTTAAAATTAAACTAAGGATGCCTTTTCTGGTTGCCAAGTAGACTTAAGGTTCCTATGCAATGATATCTAGATGGTCCAAGTTCATTGTGACGCTATTTTTCTAAAGATTACAACAATTCTATAAAACCTCTACGTTCAGTGACCCCCGGTACACGCACGTGAGGCATTTTTGGTGAATATTTGAAACCATTCTAAATGGGATAGTCGAACCTGTGGAAGGCTTTAGTTTCCACTATTGGGTTACCTTAGGGTAAAATGTGCTTTACAGTGCCACTTTTTGAGAAATTAAACCTATTTTGAAAAATCCCCCGAGTTAGTGACCCGGGGTACACACCTGAGTGTAATTTTGGTGATTTCTTAAAATCAAACAAAGGATGCCTTTACTGGTTGCCAAGTAGACTTTAGGTTCCTATGCAATGAAATCTAGATGGTCCAAGTTCATTGTGACGCTATTTTTCTAAAGATTACAACAATTCTATAAAACCTCTATGTTCAGTGACCCCCAGTACACGCCCGTGAGGCATTTTTAGTGAATATTTGAAACCATTCTAAATGGGATAGTTGAACGTGTGGAAGGCTTTAGTTTCCACTATTGGGTTACCTTAGGGTCAAATGTGCTTTACAGTGCCAGTTTTTGATAAATCAAACCTATTTTCAAAAATCCCCCCGAGTTAGTGAACCGGGGTACACGCCTGAGTATTAATTCGGAGACCTCTTGAAATCGAACTAAGGAGTTTCTTGTGGACCCAAAGTAGGATTCAGGTTCCTAAGCATTGATTTCTAGACCGTCGAATTTAATTTTGACGCCATTTTTCTATAGAGTTCAACAATTCATTAAAATCTCTATGTTTAGTGACCCCCGGTACACGCCCGTGAGGCATTTTTGGTGAATTTTTGAAACCATTCTAAAAAGGCAAAATCGAACCTGTTGAAGACTTTAACTTCCACTATAGGGCGTTGTGGGGGAATAATGTGCTTTACAGTCCTATTTTCCGAGATATCAAACATATTATAAAATATCCTCTGAGTTAGTGACCCGGGGTACACACCTGAGTGTAATTCTGGTGATTTCTTAAAATCAAACAAAGGATGCCTTTTCTGGTTGCCAAGTAGACTTAAGGTTCCTATGCAACGAAATCTAGATCGTCCAAGTTCATTGTGACGCTATTTTTCTAAAGATTACAACAATTCTATAAAACCTCTATGTTCAGTGACCTCCGGTACACGCCCGTGAGGCATTTTTAGTGAATATTTCAAACCATTCTAAATGGGATAGTTGAACCTGTGGAAGGCTTTAGTTTCCACTATTGGGTTACCTTAGGGTCAAATGTGCTTTACAGTGCCAGTTTTTTAAAAATCAAACCTATTTTCAAAAATCCCCCCGAGTTAGTGAATTGGGGTACACGCCTGAGTATTAATTCGGAGACTTCTTGAAATCGAACTAAGGAGGTTTCTTGTGGACCCAAAGTAGACTTCAGGTTCCTAAGCATTGATTTCTCCACAGTCGAATTTCCTTTTGACGCCATTTTTCTTTAGAATCAACAATTCTTTAAAATCTCTATGTTCAGTGACCCCCGGTACACGCCCGTGAGGCATTTTTGGTGAATTTTTGAAACCATTCTAAAAAGGCAAAATCGAACCTGTAGAAGACTTTAACTTCCACTATAGGGCGTTGTGGGGGAATAATGTTCTTTACAGTCCTATTTTCCGAGAGATAAAACATATTAAAAAATATCCTCCGAGTTAGTGACCCGGGGTACACACCTGAGTGTAATTTTGGTGATTTCTTAAAATCAAACAAAGGATGCCTTTTCTGGGTGCCAAGTAGATTTAAGGTTCCTATGCAATGATATCTAGATGGTCCAAGTTCATTGTGACGCTATTTTTGTAAGCTAAATTCCCAATGGTGGCCCTTAGGTTTAAAGAATTCTCAGTGGTGTAAATTTTAATAAATCTTTCCCGCTAGTAACCCTGCTTTACAAATTATTCCCAAACATAACCTTAATGAAGAATATTTCATTAATAATAAAGCATATTATATTAGTTAATAGTTAAAGTTGTTACTCGCACGTAAAACGAGGTATTTTGGGTCTTTTTTTCCCTTAAGGGATGATTTTAGTGGGTAAGTTTTAGCCCTTAAGAATTGATTTTGAGGTCGAAATTGGCAAAAAATGACCCAAAATGCCCCGTTTTATTTGCGAGTTACTGCCTTAACTATTAATTAACGGACTATGCTTTATTATTAACGGAATATTCTTCATTAAGGTTATGTTGGGGAATAATTTGTAAAGTATGGCTACCAACGGGAAAGTTTTTTGGAGTTTCCGCCACTGGGAATTCCTTAGACCTAAGGGCCACCATTGGGAATTTCCCTTTTTCTAAAGATTACAACAATTCTATAAAACCTCTATGTTCAATGACCCCCGGTACACGCCCGTGAGGCATTTTTGGTGAATATTTGAAACCATTCTAAATGGGAAGTCGAACCTGTGGAAGGCTTTAGTTTCCACTATTGGGTTACCTTAGGGTTAAATGTGCTTTACAGCGCCACTTTTTAAGAAATCAAACCTATTTTCAAAAATCCCCCGCGTTAGTGAACTGGGGTACACGCCTGAGTATTAATTATGAGACTTCTTGAAATCAAACTAAGGAGGCCTCTTGTGGACCCAAGTAGACTTAAGGTTCCTAATCTTTGATTTCTAGACCGTCGAATTTCATTTTGACGCCATTTTTCTTTAGAGTTCAACAATTCATTAAAATCTCTGTTTAGTGACCCCCGGTACACGCCCGTGAGGCATTTTTGGTGAATTTTTGAAACCATTCTAAAAAGGCAAAATCGAACCTGTTGAAGACTTTAACTTCCACTATAGGGCGTTGTGGGGGAATAATGTGCTTTACAGTCCTATTTTCCGAGAGATCAAACATATTATAAAATATCCACTGAGTTAGTGACCCGGGGTACTCACATGAGTGTAATTTTGGTGATTTCTTAAAATCAAACAAAGGATGCCTTTTCTGGTTGCCAAGTAGACTTAAGGTTCCTATGCAACGAAATCTAGATCGTCCAAGTTCACTGTGACGCTATCTTTCTTAAGATTACAACAATTCTATAAAACCTCTATGTTCAGTGACCTCCGGTACACGCCCGTGAGGTATTTTTAGTGAATATTTGAAACCATTCTAATATGGATAGTTGAACCTGTGGAAGGCTTTAGTTTCCACTATTGGGTTACCTTAGGGTCAAATGTGCTTTACAGTGCCACTTTTTTAGAAATCAAACCTATTTTCAAAAATCCCCCCAGTTAGTGAACCTGGGTACACGCCTGAGTATTAATTGTGAGACTTGTTGAAATCGAACTAAGGAGGCCTCTTGTGGACCCCAAGTAGACTTCAGGTTCCTAAGCATTGATTTCTCCACAGTCGAATTTCATTTTGACGCCATTTTTCTTTAGAGTTCAACAATTCTTTAAGATCTCTATGTTTAGTGACACCCGGTACACGCCTGTGAGGAATTTTTTTGGTGAATTTTTGAAACCATTCTAAAAAGGCAAAATCAAACCTGTCGAAGACTTTAACTTCCACTATTGGGCGTTGTGGGGGAATAATTTGCTTTACAGTCCTATTTTTTGAGAGATCAAAAATATTGTAAAATATCCTCCGAGTTAGTGACCCGGGGTACACACTTGAGTGTAATTTTGGTGATTTCTTAAAATCAAACAAAGGATGCCTTTTTTGTTCCAAGTAGATTTAAGGTTCCTATGCAATGATATCTAGATGGTCCAAGTTCATTGTGACGCTATTTTTCTAAGCTAAATTCCCAATGGTGGCCCTTAGGTTTAAAGAATTCTCAGTGGTGTAAATTTCAAAAAAAAACTTTCCCGCTAGTAACCCTGCTTTACAAATTATTCCCAAACATAACCTTAATGAAGAATATTTCATTAATAATAAAGCATATTATATTAGTTAATAGTTAAAGTAGTTACTCGCACGTAAAACGAGGTATTTTGGGTCTTTTTTGCCCTTAAGGGATGATTTTAGTGGGTAAGTTTTAGCCCTTAAGAGTTGATTTTGAGGTCGAAATTGGCAAAAAATGACCCAAAATGCCCCGTTTTATTTGCGAGTTACTGCCTTAACTGTTAATTAACGGAATATGCTTTAGTATTAACGGAATATTCTTCATTAAGGTTATGTTGGGGAATAATTTGTAAAGTATGGCTACCAACGGGAAAGTTTTTTGGAATTTCCGCCACTGGGAATTCCTTAGACTTAAGGGCCACCATTGGGAATTTCCCTTTTTCTAAAGATTACAACAATTCTATAAAACCTCTATGTTCAGTGACCCCCGGTACACGCCCGTGAGGCATTTTTGGTGAATATTTGAAACCATTCTAAATAGGAAGTCGAACCTGTGGAAGGCTTTAGTTTCCACTATTGGGTTACCTTAGGGTTAAATGTGCTTTACAGCGCCAGTTTTTAAGAAATAAAACCTATTTTCAAAAATCCCCCGCGTTAGTGAACTGGGGTACACGCCTGAGTATTAATTGTGAGACTTCTTGAAATCAAACTAAGGAGGCCTCTTGTGGACCCAAAGTAGACTTCAGGTTCCTAAGCATTGATTTCTCCACAGTCGAATTTCATTTTGACGCCATTTTTCTTTATAGTTCAACAATTATTAAAAATCTCTATGTTCAGTGACCCACGGTACACGCCCGTGAGGCATTTTTGGTGAATTTTTGAAACCATTCTAAAAATGCAAAATCGAACCTGTGGAAGACATTAACTCCCACTATTGGGCGTTGTGGGGGAATAATGTTCTTTACAGTCCTATTTTTCGAGAGATCAAACATATTATAAAATATCCTCTGAGTTAGTGACCCGGGGTACACACCGGAGTGTAATTTTGGTGATTTCTTAAAATGAAACTAAGGATGCCTTTTCTGGGTGCCAAGTAGACTTAAGGTTCCTATGCAATAATATCTAGATGGTCCAATTCATTGTGGCGCTATTTTTCTAAAGATTACTACAATTCTATAAAATCTCTATGTTCTGTGACCCCCGGTACACGCCCATGAGGCATTTTTGGTGAATATTTGAAACCATTCTAAATGGGATAGTCGAACCTGTGGAAGGCTTTAGTTTCCACTATTGGGCTACTTTAGGGTCCAATGTGCTTTACAATGCCACTTTTTGATAAATCAAACCTATTTTCAAAAATCCCCCGAGTTAGTGAACCGGGGTACAAGCCAGAGTATTAATTCGGAGACTTCTTGCAATCGAACTATGGAGGCCTCTTGTGGACCCCAAGTAGACTTCAGGTTCCTAAGCATTGATTTCTCCACAGTCGAATTTCATTTTGACTCCATTTTTCTTTACAGTTCAACAATTCTTTAAAATATCTATGTTCAGTGACCCCCGGTACAAGCCCCTGAGGCATTTTTGGAGAATTTTTGAAACCATTCTAAAAAGGCAAAATCGAACATGTGGAAGACTTTAACTTCCACTATTGGGCATTGTGGGGTAATCATTTGCTTTACAGTCCTATTTTCTAAGAGATCAAACATATTATATAATATCCTCCGAGTTAGTGACCCGGGGTACACACTTGAGTGTAATTTTGGTGATTTCTTAAAATCAAACAAAGGATGCCTTTTCTGGTTGCCAAGTAGACTTAAGGGTCCTATGCAATGATATCTAGATGGTCCAAGTTCATTGTGACGCTATTTTTCTAAAGATTATAACAAATTCTATAAAACCTCTATGTTCAGTGACCCCCGGTACACGCCCGTGAGGAATTTTTGGTGACTATTTGAAATCATTCTAAATGAGATAGTCGAACCTTTGGAAGGCTTTTGTTTCCACTATTGGGTTACCTTAGGGTCAAATGTGCTTTACAGTGCCACTTTTTGAGAAATCAAACCTATTTTCAAAAATCCCCCGAGTTAGTGAACCGGGGTACACACCTGAGTATTAATTGTGAGATTTCTTGAAATTAAACTAAGGAGGCCTCTTGTGGACCCCAAGTAGACTTCAGGTTCCTAAGCATTGATTTCTCCACAGTCGAATTTCATTTTGACGCCATTTTTCTATAGAGTTCAACAATTCTTTAAATTCTCTATGTTCAGTAACCCCCGGTACACGCCCGTGAGGCATTTTTGGTGAATTTTTGAAACCATTCTAAAAATGCAAAATCGAACCTGTGGAAGACATTAACTTCCACTATTGGGCGTTGTGGGGGAATAATGTTCGTTACAATCCTATTTTTTGAGAGATCTAACATATTATAAAATATCCTCTGAGTTAGTGACCCGGGGTACACACCGGAGTGTAATTTTGGTGATTTCTTAAAATCAAACTAAGGATGGCTTTTCTGGTTGACAAGTTGACTTAAGGTTCCTATGCAATGATATCAAGATGGTCCAAGTTCATTGTGGCGCTATTTTTCTAAAGATTACAACAATTCTATAAAATCTCTATGTTCAGTGACCCCCGGTACACGCCCATGAGGCATTTTTGGTGAATATTTAAAACCATTCTAAATGGGATAGTCGAACCTGTGGAAGGCTTTAGTTTCCACTATTGGGCTACTTTAGGGTCAAATGTGCTTTACAATGCCACTTTTTGATAAATCAAATCTATTTTCAAAAATCCCCCGAGTTAGTGAACCGGGGTACACGCCTTAGTATTAATTCGGAGACTTCTTGCGATCGAAATAAGGAGTCCTCTTGTGGACCCCAAGTAGACTTCAGGTTCCTAAGCATTGATTTCTCCACAGTCGACTTTTTATTTTGACGCCATTTTTCTGTATAGTTCAACAATTCTTTCAAATCTCTATGTTCAGTGACCCCCGGTACAATCCTGTGGGGGCATTCTTGGTGAATTTTTGAAACCATTCTAAAAAGGCAAAATCAAACCTGTGGAAGACTTTATCTTCCACTATTGGGCGTTGTGGGGGAATAATGTGCTTTACAATCCTATTTTCTGAGAGATCAGACACATTATAAAATATCTTCCGAGTTAGTGACCCGGGGTACACACCTGAGTGTAATTTTGGTGATTTCTTAAAATCAAACAAAGGATGCCTTTTCTGGTTGCCAATTGTAGACTTAAGGTTCCTATGCAATGATATCTAGATGGTCCAAGTTCATTGTGACGCTATTTTTCTAAAGATTACAACAATTCTATAAAAGCTCTATGTTCAGTGACCCCCGGTACACGCCCGTGAGGCATTTTTAGTGAATATTTGAAACCATTCTAAATGGGATAGTTGAACCTATGGAAGGCTTTAGTTTCCACTATTGGGTTACCTTAGGGTCAAATGTGCTTTACAGTGCCAGTTTTTGAAAAATCAAACCTATTTTCAAAAATCCCCCCGAGGTAGTGAACCGGGGTACACGCCTGAGTATTAAGTCGGAGACTTCTTGAAATCGAACTAAGGAGGCCTCTTGTGGACCCAAAGTAGACTTCAAGTTCCTATGCATTGAATTGTCCATAGTCGAGTTTCATTTTGACGCCATTTTTCTTTAGAGTTCAACAATTATTTAAAATATCAAGGTTCAGTGACCCCCGGTACACGCCCGTGAGGCATTTTTGATTAATTTTTGAAACCATTCTAAAAAGACAAAATCGAACCTGTTGAATACTTTAACTTCCACTATAGGGTGTTGTGGGGGAATAATGTTCTTTACAGTCCTATTTTCCGAGAGATCAAACATATTAAAAAATATCCTCCGAGTTAGTGACCAGGGGTACACACCTGAGTGTAATTTTGGTGATTTCTTAAAATCAAACAAAGGATGCCTTTTCTGGGTGCCAAGTAGACTTAAGGTTCCTATGCAATGATATCTAGATGGTCCAAGTTCATTGTGACGCTATTTTTCTAAAGATTACAACAATTCTATAAAACCTCTATGTTCATTTACCCCCGGTACACGCCCGTGAGGCATTTTAGGTGAATATTTAAAACCATTCTAAATGGGAAGTCGAACCTGTGGAAGGCTTTAGTTTCCACTATTGGGTTACCTTAGGGTCAAATGTGCTTTACAGTGCCACTTTTTAAGAAATCAAACCTATTTTCAACAATCCCCCGAGTTAGTGAACCGGGGTACACGCCTGAGTATTAATTGTGAGACTTCTTGAAATCAAACTAAGGAGGCCTCTTGTGGACCCAAAGTAGACTTCAGGTTCCTAAGCATTGATTTCTCCACAGTCGAATTTCATTTTGACGCCATTTTTCTTTAGAGTTCAACAATTATTAAAAATCTCTATGTTCAGTGACCCCCGGTACACGCCCGTGAGGCATTTTTGGTGAATTTTTGAAACCATTCTAAAAAGGCGAAACCGAACCTGGGGAAGACTTTAACTTCCACTATTGGGTATTTTGGGGGAATAATGTCCTTTACAGTCCTATTTCCTAAGAGATCAAACATATTATAAAATATCCTCCGAGTTAGTGACCCTGGGTACATACCTGAGTGTAATTTTGGTGATTTCTTAAAATTTAACTAAGGATGCCTTTTCTGGTTGCCAAGTAGACTTAAGGTTCCTATGCAATGATATCTAGATGGTCCAAGTTCATTGTGACGCTATTTTTCTAAAGATTACAACAATTCTATAAAACCTCTATGTTCAGTGACCCCCGGTACACGCACGTGAGGCATTTTTGGTGAATATTTGAAACCATTCTAAATGGGATAGTCGAACCTGTGGAAGGCTTTAGTTTCCACTATTGGGTTACCTTAGGGTAAAATGTGCTTTACAGTGCCACTTTTTGAGAAATCAAACCTATTTTGAAAAATCCCCTGAGTTAGTGAACCGGGGTACACGCCTGAGTATTAATTCAGAGACTTCTTGAAATCGAACTAAGGAGGCCTCTTTTGGACCCCAAGTAGACTTCAGGTTCCTAAGCATTGATTTCTCCACAGTCGAATTTCATTTTGACGCCATTTTTCTTTAGAGTTCAATAATTCTTAAAATCTCTATGTTCACTGACCCCCGGTACAAGCCCGTGAGGCATTTTTGGTGAATTTTTGAAACCATTCTAAAAAGGCAAAATTGAACCTGTGGAAGACTTTAACTTCCACTATTGGGCGTTGTGGGGGAATAATGTCTTTACTGTCCTATTTTCTGAGAGATCAAATAAATTATAAAATATCCTCCGAGTTAGTGACCCGGGGTACACACTTGAGTGTAATTTGTGTGATTTCTTAAAATCAAACTTAGGATGCCTTTTCTGGGTGCAAAGTAGACTTAAGGTTCCTATTCAATGATATCTAGATGGTCCAAGTTCATTGTGACACTATTTTTCTAAAGATTACAACAATTCTATAAATCCTCTATGTTTAATGACCCCCGGTACACGCCCGTGAGACATTTTTGGTGAAAATTTGAAACCATTCTAAATGGGATAGTCGAACATGTGGAAGGTTTTAGTTTCCACTATTGGGTTACCTTAGGGTCAAATGTGCTTTACAGTGCCACTTTTTGAGAAATCAAACCTATTTTCAAAAATCCCCCGAGTTAGTGAACTGGGGTACACGCCTGAGTATTAATTGTGAGACTTCTTGAAATCAAACTAAGGAGGCCTCTTGTGGACCCCAAGTAGACTTCAGGATCCTAAGCATTGATTTCTCCACCGTCGAATTTCATTTTGACGTCATTTTTCTTTAGAGTTAAACAATTCTTTAAGATCTCTATGTTCAGTGACCACCGGTACACGCCCGTGAGGCATTTTTGGTGAATTTTTGAAACCATTCTAAAAAGGCAAAATCGAACCTGTGGAAGACTTTAACTTCCACTATTGGGCGTTGTGGGGGAATAATTTGCTTTACAGTCCTATTTTCTGAGAGATCAAACATATTATATAATATCCTCCGAGTTAGTGACCCGGGGTACACACTTGAGTGTAATTTTGGTGATTTCTTAAAATCAAACAAAGGATGCCTTTTCTGGTTGCCAAGTAGACTTTAGGGTCCTATGAAATGATATCTAGATGGGCCAAGTTCATTGTGACGCTATTTTTCTAAAGATTATAACAAATTCTATAAAAACTCTATGTTCAGTGACCCCCGGTACACGCCCGTGAGGCATTTTTGGTGAAAATTTGAAACCATTCTAAATGGGATAGTCGAACCTGTGGAAGGCTTTAGTTTCAACTATTGGGTTACCTTAGGGTCAAATGTGCTTTACAGTGCCAGTTTTTAAAAATCAAACTTATTTTCAAAAATCCCCCCGAGTTTGTGAACCGGGGTACACTACTAAGTATTAAGTCGGAGACTTCTTGAAATCGAACTAAGGAGGCCTCTTGTGGACCCAAAGTAGACTTCAGGTTCCTAAGCACTGAATTGTCCAAAGTCGAATTTCATTTTGACGCCATTTTTCTTTAGAGTTCAACAAGTATTAAAAATCTCTATGTTTAGTGACCCCCGGTACACGCCCGTGAGGCATTATAGGTGAATTTTTAAAACCATTCTAAAAAGGCGAAACCGAACCTGGGGAAGACTTTAACTTCCACTAATGGGTATTTTGGGGGAATAATGTCCTTTACAGTCCTATTTCCTAAGAGATCAAACGTATTATAAAATATCCTCCGAGTTAGTGACCCTGGGTACATACCTGAGTGTAATTTTGGTGATTTCTTAAAATCAAACAAAGGATGCCTTTTCTGGGTGCCAAGTAGACTTAAGGTTCCTATGCAATGATATCTAGATGGTCCAAGTTCATTGTGACGCTATTTTTCTAAAGATTACAACAATTCTATAAAACCTCTATGTTCAGTTACCCCAGGTACACGCCCGTGAGGCATTTTTGGTGAATATTTAAAACCATTCTAAATGGGAAGTCGAACCTGTGGAAGGCTTTAGTTTCCACTATTGGGTAACCTTAGGGTCAAATGTGCTTTATAGTTCCACTTTTTAAGAAATAAAACCTATTTTCAAAAATCCCCCGGGTTAGTGAATCGGGGTACACGCCTCAGTATTTATTGTGAGACTTCTTGAAATCAAACTAAGGAGGCCTCTTGTGGACCCAAAGTAGACTTCAGGTTCCTAAGCATTGATCTCTCCACAGTCGAATTTCATTTTGACGCCATTTTTCTTTAGAGTTCAACAATTATTAAAAATCTCTATGTTTAGTGACCCCCGGTACACGCCCGTGAGGCATTTTTGGTGAATTTTTAAAACCATTCTAAAAAGGCGAAACCGAACCTGGGGAAGACTTTAACTTCCACTAATGGGTATTTTGGGGGAATAATGTCCTTTACAGTCCTATTTCCTAAGAGATCAAACGTATTATAAAATATCCTCCGAATTAGTGACCCTGGGTACATACCTGAGTGTAATTTTGGTGATTTCTTAAAATTAAACTAAGGATGCGTTTTCTGGTTGCCAGGTAGACTTAAGGTTCCTATGCAATGATATCTAGATGGTCCAAGTTCATTGTGACGCTATTTTTCTAAAGATTACAACAATTCTATAAAACCTCAATGTTCAGTGACCCCCGGTACACGCACGTGAGGCATTTTTGGTGAATATTTGAAACCATTCTAAATGGTATATTCGAACCTGTTGAAGGCTTTAGTTTCCACTATTGGGTTACCTTAGGGTAAAATGTGCTTTACAGTGCCACTTTTTGAGAAATCAAACCTATTTTGAAAAATCCCCCGAGTTAGTGAACCGGAGTACACGCCTGAGTATTAATTCAGAGACTTCTTGAAATCGAACTAAGGAGGCCTCTTTTGGACCCCAAGTAGACTTAAGGTTCCTAAGCATTGATTTCTCCACAGTCGAATTTCATTTTGACGCCATTTTTCTTTAGAGTTCAACAATTGTTTAAAATCTCTATGTTCACTGACCCCCGGTACAAGCCCGTGAGGAATTTTTGGTGAATTTTTTAAACCATTCTAAAAAGGCAAAATCGAACCTGTGGAAGACTTTAACTTCCACTATTGGGCGTTGTGGGGGAATAATGTGCTTTACAGTCCTATTTTCTGAGAGATCAAATAAATTATAAAATATCCTCCGAGTTAGTGACCCGGGGTACACACTTGAGTGTAATTTTGGTGATTTCTTAAAATCAAACTAAGGATGCTTTTCTGGGTGCAAAGTAGACTTAAGGTTCCTATGCAATGATATCTAGATGGTCCAAGTTCATTGTGACACTATTTTTCTAAAGATTACAACAATTCTAAAATCCTCTATGTTTAATGACCCCCGGTACACGCCCGTGAGGCATTTTTGGTCAAAATTTGAAACCATTCTAAATGGGATAGTCGAACCTGTGGAAGGATTTAGTTTTCACTAATGGGTTACTTTAGGGTCAAATGTGCTTTACAGTGCCAGTTTTTGAAAAATTAAACCTATTTTCAAAAATCCCCCCGAGTTAGTGAGCCGGGGTACACGCCTGAGTATTAAGTCGGAGACTTCTTGAAATCGAACTAAGGAGGCCTCTTGTGGACCCAAAGTAGACTTCAGGTTCCTAAGCATTGAATTGCCCACAGTCGAATTTCATTTTGACGCCATTTTTATTTAGAGTTCAACAATTATTTAAAATATCAAGGTTCAGTGACCCCCGGTACACGCCCGTGAGGCATTTTTTATGAATTTTTTAAACCATTCTAAAAAGACAAAATCGAACCTGTAGAATACTTTAACTTCCACTATAGGGCGTTGTGGGGGAATAATGTTCTTTACAGTTCTATTTTCCGAGAGATCAAACATCTTAAAAAATATCCTCCGAGTTAGTGACCCGAGGTACACACCTGAGTGTAATTTTGGTGATTTCTTAAAATCAAACAAAGGATGCCTTTTCTGGGTGCCAAGTAGACTTAAGGTTCCTATGCAATGATATCTACATGGTCCAAGTTCATTGTGACGCTATTTTTCTAAAGATTAAAACAATTCTATAAAACCTCTATGTTCAGTTACCCCCGGTACACGCCCGTGAGGCATTTTTGGTGAATATTTAAAACCATTCTAAATGGGAAGTCGAACCTGTGGAAGGCTTTAGTTTCCACTATTTGGTTACCTTAGGGTCAAATGTGCTTTACAGGGCCACTTTTTAAGAAATCAAACCTATTATCAAAAATCCCCCGAGTTAGTGAACCGGGGTACACGCCTGAGTATTAATTGTGAGACTTCTTGAAATCAAACTAAGGAGGCCTCTTATGGACCCAAAGTAGACTTCCGGTTCCTAAACATTGATTTCTCCACAGTCGAATTTCATTTTGACGCCATTTTTCTTTAGAGTTCAACAATTATTAAAAATCTCTATGTTCAGTGACCCCCGGTACACGCCCGTGAGGCATTTTTGCTGAATTTTTGAAACCATTCTAAAAAGGCGAAACCGAACCTGGGGAAGACTTAACTTCCACTATTGGGTATTTTGGGGGAATAATGTCCTTTACAGTCCTATTTCCTAAGAGATCAAACATATTATAAAATATCCTCCGAGTTAGTGACCCTGGGTACATACCTGAGTGTAATTTTGGTGATTTCTTAAAATTAAACTAAGAATGCCTTTTCTGGTTTCCAAGTAGACTTAAGGTTCCTATGCAATGATATCTAGACGGTCCAAGTTCATTGTGACGCTATTTTTCTAAAGATTACAACAATTCTATAAAACCTCTATGTTCAGTGACCCACGGTACACGCACGTGAGGCATTTTTGGTGAATATTTGAAACCATTCTAAATGGGATAGTCGAACCTGTGGAAGGCTTTAGTTTCCACTATTGGGTTAACTTAGGGTCAAATGTGCTTTACAGTGCCACTTTTTGAGAAATCACACCTATTTTCAAAAATCCCCCGAGTTAGTGAACTGGGGTACACGCCTGAGTATTAATTGTGAGACTTCTTGAAATCAAACTAAGGAGGCCTCTTGTGGACCCTAAGTAGACTTCAGGTTCCTAAGCATTGATTTCTCCACAGTCGAATTTCATTTTGACGTCATTTTTCTTTAGAGTTCAACAATTCTTTAAGATCTCTATGTTCAGTGACCACCGGTACACGCCCGTGAGGCATTTTTGGTGAATTTTTGAAACCATTCTAAAAAGACAAAATCGAACCTGTGGAAAACATTAACTTCCACTATTGGGCGTTGTGGGGGAATAATGTGCTTTACAGTCATATTTTCTGAGAGATCAAACATATTATAAAATATCCTCTGAGTTAGTGACCCGGGGTACACACCGGAGTGTAATTTTGGAGATTTCTTGAAATCAAACTAAGGATGGCTTTTCTGGTTGCCAAGTAGACTTAAGGTTCCTATGCAATGATATCTAGATGGTCCAAGTTCATTGTGGCGCTATTTTTCTAAAGATTACAACAATTCTATAAAACCTTTATGTTCATTGACCCCCCGTACACGCCCATGAGGCATTTTTGGTGAATATTTGAAACCTTTCTAAATGGGATAATCGAACCTGTGAAAGGCTTTAGTTTCCACGATTGGGCTACTTTAGGGTCAAATGTGCTTTACAATGCCACTTTTTGAGAAATCATACCTATTTTCAAAAATCCCCCGAGTTAGTGAACCGGGGTACAAGCCAGAGTATTAATTCGGAGACTTCTTGCAATCCAACTAAGGAGGCCTCTTGTGGACCCCAAGTAGACTTCACATTCCTAAGCACTGATTTCTCCACAGTCGAATTTCATTTTGACTCCATTTTTCTTTACAGTTCAACAATTCTTTAAAATCTCTATGTTCAGTGACCCCCGGTACAAGCTCGTGAGGCATTTTTGGTGAATTTTATAAACCATTCTAAAAAGACAAAATCGAACCTGTTGAATACTTTAACTTCCACTATAGGGCGTTCTGGGGGAATAATGTTCTTTACAGTCCTATTTTCCGAGAGATCAAACATATTAAAAAATATCCTCCGAGTTAGTGACCCGGGGTACACACCTGAGTGTAATTTTGTGATTTCTTAAAATCAAACAAAGGATGCCTTTTCTGGGTGCCAAGTAGACTTAAGGCTCCTATGCAATGATATCTAGATGGTCCAAGTTCATTGTGATGCTATTTTTCTAAAGATTACAACAATTCTCTAAACCTCAATGTTCAGTTACCCCCGGTACACGCCCGTGAGGCATTTTTGGTGAATATTTAAAACCATTCTAAATGGGAAGTCGAACCTGTGGAAGGCTTTAGTTTCCACTATTGGGTAACCTTAGGATCAAATGTGCTTTACAGTGCCACTTTTTATGAAAACAAACCTATTGTAAAAAATCCCCCGAGTTAGTGAACCGGGGTACACGCCTGAGTATTAATTGTGAGACTTCTTGAAATCAAACTAAGGAGGCCTCTTGTGGACCCAAAGTAGACTTCAGGTTCCTAAGCATTGATTTCTCCACAGTCGAATTTCATTTTGACACCATTTTTCTTTAGAGTTCAACAATTATTAAAAATCTCTATGTTCAGTGACCCCCGGTACACGCCCGTGAGGCATTTTTGGTGAATTTTTGAAACCATTCTAAAAAGGCGAAACCGAACCTGGGGAAGACTTTAACTTCCACTATTGGGTATTTTGGGGGAATAATGACCTTTACAGTCCTATTTCCTAAGAGATCAAACATATTATAAAATATCCTCCGAGTTAGTGACCCTGGGTACATACCTGAGTGTAATTTTGGTGATTTCTTAAAATTAAACTAAGGATGCCTTTTCTGGTTGCCAAGTAGACTTAAGGTTCCTATGCAATGATATCTAGATGGTCCAAGTTCATTGTGACGCTATTTTTCTAAAGATTACAACAATTCTATAAAACCTCTACGTTCAGTGACCCCCGGTACACGCACGTGAGGCATTTTTGGTGAATATTTGAAACCATTCTAAATGGGATAGTCGAACCTGTGGAAGGCTTTAGTTTCCACTATTGGGTTACCTTAGGGTAAAATGTGCTTTACAGTGCCACTTTTTGAGAAATTAAACCTATTTTGAAAAATCCCCCGAGTTAGTGAACCGGGGTACACGCCTGAGTATTAATTCAGAGACTTCTTGAAATCGAACTAAGGAGGCCTCTTTTGGACCCCAAGTAGACTTAAGGTTCCTAAGCATTGATTTCTCCACAGTCGAATTTCATTTTGACGCCATTTTTCTTTAGAGTTCAACAATTCTTGAAAATCTCTAAGTTCACTGACCCCCGGTACAAGCCCGTGAGGCATTTTTGGTGAATTTTTGAAACCATTCTAAAAAGGCAAAATCGAACCTGTGGAAGACTTTAACTTCCACTATTGGGCGTTTTGGGGGAATAATGTGCTTTACAGTCCTATTTTCTAAGAGATCAAATATATTATAAAATATCCTCCGAGTTAGTGACCCGGGGTACACACTTGAGTGTAATTTTGGTGATTTCTTAAAATCAAACTAAGGATGCCTTTTCTGGGTGCAAAGTAGACTTAACGTTCCTATTCAATGATATCTAGATGGTCCAAGTTCATTGTGAAACTATTTTTCTAAAGATTACAACAATTCTATAAATCCTCTATGTTCAGTGACCCCGGTACACGCCCGTGAGGCATTTTTGGTGAAAATTTGAAACCATTCTAAATGGGATAGTCGAACCTGTGGAAGGCTTTAGTTTCCACTATTGGGTTACCTTAGGGTCAAATGTGCTTTACAGTGCCACTTTTTGAGAAATCAAACCTATTTTCAAAAATCCCCCGAGTCAGTGAACTTGGGTACACGCCTGAGTATTAATTGTGAGTCTTCTTGAATTCAAACTAAGGAGGCCTCTTGTGGACCCTAAGTAGACTTCAGGTTCCTAAGCATTGATTTCTCCACAGTCGAATTTCATTTTGAAGTCATTTTTCTTTAGAGTTCAACAATTCTTTAAGATCTCTATGTTCAGTGACCACCGGTACACGCCCGTGAGGCATTTTTGGTGAATTTTTAAAACCATTCTAAAAAGACAAAATCGAACCTGTGGAAAACATTAACTTCCACTATTGGGCGTTGTGGGGGAATAATGTGCTTTACAGTCATATTTTCTGAGAGATCAAACATATTATAAAATATCCTCTGAGTTAGTGACCCGGGGTACACACCGGAGTGTAATTTTGGTGATTTCTTAAAATCAAACTAAGGATGGCTTTTCTGGTTGCCAAGTAGACTTAAGGTTCCTATGCAATGATATCTAGATGGTCCAAGTTCATTGTGGCACTATTTTTCTAAAGATTACAACAATTCTATAAAACCTCTATGTTCAGTGACCCCCGGTACACGCCCATGAGGCATTTTTGGTGGATATTTGAAACCTTTCTAAATGGGATAATCGAACCTGTGAAAGGCTTTAGTTTCAACTATTGGGCTACTTTAGGGTCAAATGTGCTTTACAATGCCACTTTTTGAGAAATCATACCTATTTTCAAAAATCTCCTGAGTTAGTGAACCGGGGTACAAGCCAGAGTATTAATTCGGAGACTTCTTGCAATCCAACTAACGAGGCCTCTTGTGGACCCCAAGTAGACTTCACGTTCCTAAGCATTGATTTCTCCACAGTCGAATTTTATTTTGACTCCATTTTTCTTTACAGTTCAACAATTCTTTAAAATCTCTATGTTCAGTGACCCCCGGTACAAGCCCGTGAGGCATTTTTGGTGAATTTTTGAAACAATTCTAAAAAGACAAAAACGAACCTGTTGAATACTTTAACTTCCACCATAGGGCGTTGTGGGGGAATAATGTTCTTTACAGTCCTATTTTCCGAGAGATCAAACATATTAAAAAATATCCTCCGAGTTAGTGACCCGGGGTACACACCTGAGTGTAATTTTGGTGATTTCTTAAAATCAAACAAAGGATGCCTTTTCTGGGTGCCAAGTAGACTTAAGGTTCCTATGCAATGATATCTAGATGGTCCAAGTTCATTGTGATGCTATTTTTCTAAAGATTACAACAATTCTATAAAACCTCTATGTTCAGTTACCCCCGGTACACGCCCGTGAGGCATTTTTGGTGAATATTTAAAACCATTCTAAAGGGAAGTCGAACCTGTGGAAGGCTTTAGTTTCCACTATTGGGTAACCTTAGGGTCAAATGTGCTTTACAGTTCCACTTTTTAAGAAATCAAACCTATTGTCAAAAATCCCCCGAGTTAGTGAACCGGGGTACACGCCTTAGTATTAATTGTGAGACTTCTTGAAATCAAACTAAGGAGGCCTCTTGTGGACCCAAAGTAGACTTCAGGTTCCTAAGCATTGATTTCTCCACAGTCGAATTTCATTTTGACGCCATTTTTCTTTAGAGTTCAACAATTATTAAAAATCTCTATGTTCAGTGACCCCCGGTACACGCCCGTGAGGCATTTTTGGTGAATTTTTGAAACCATTCTAAAAAGGCGAAACCGAACCTGGGGAAGACTTTAACTTCCACTATTGGGTATTTTGGGGGAATAATGTCCTTTACAGTCCTATTTCCTAAGAGATCAAACATATTATAAAATATCCTCCGAGTTAGTGACCCTTGGTACATACCTGAGTGTAATTTTGGTGATTTCTTAAAATTAAACTAAGGATGCCTTTTCTGGTTGCCAAGTAGACTTAAGGTTCCTATGCAATGATATCTAGATGGTCCAAGTTCATTGTAACGCTATTTTTCTAAAGATTACAACAATTCTTTAAAACCTCTATGTTCAGTGACCCCCGGTACACGCCCGTGAGGCATTTTTGGTGAATATTTGAAACCATTCTAAATGGGATAGTCGAACCTGTGGAAGGCTTTAGTTTCCACTATTGGGTTACCTTAGGGTCAAATGTGCTTTACAGTGCCACTTTTTGAGAAATTAAACCTATTTTGAAAAATCCCCCGAGTTAGTGAACCGGGGTACACGCCTGAGTATTAATTCAGAGACTTCTTGAAATCGAACTAAGGAGGCCTCTTTTGGACCCCAAGTAGACTTCAGGTTCCTAAGCATTGATTTCTCCACAGTCGAATTTCATTTTGACGCCATTTTTATTTAGAGTTCAAAAATTCTTTAAAATCTCTATGTTTCCTGACCCCCGGTACAAGCCCGTGAGGCATTTTTGGTGAATTTTTGAAACCATTCTAAAAAGGCAAAATCGAACCTGTGGAAGACTTTAACTTCCACTATTGGGCGTTGTGGGGGAATAATGTGCTTTACAGTCCTATTTTCTAGGAGATCAAATATATTATAAAATATCCTCCGAGTTAGTGACCCGGGGTACACACTTGAGTGTAATTTTGGTGGTTTCTTAAAATCAAACTAAGCATGCCTTTTCTGGGTGCAAAGTAGACTTAAGGTTCCTATGCAATGATATCTAGATGGTCCAAGTTTATTGTGACACTATTTTTCTAAAGATTACAACAATTCTATAAAACCTCTATGTTCAGTGACCCCCGGTACACGCACGTGAGGCATTTTTGGTGAATATTTGAAACCATTCTAAATGGGATAGTCGAACCTGTGGAAGGCTTTAGTTTCCACTATTGGGTTACCTTAGGGTAAAATGTGCTTTACAGTGCCACTTTTTGAGAAATTAAACCTATTTTGAAAAATCCCCCGAGTTAGTGAACCGGGGTACACGCCTGAGAATTAATTCAGAGACTTCTTGAAATCGAACTAAGGAGGCCTCTTTTGGACCCCAAGTAGACTTAAGGTTCCTAAGCATTGATTTCTCCACAGTCGAATTTCATTTTGACGCCATTTTTCTTTAGAGTTCAACAATTCTTGAAAATCTCTATGTTCACTGACCCCCGGTACAAGCCCGTGAGGCATTTTTGGTGAATTTTTGAAACCATTCTAAAAAGGCAAAATCGAACCTGTGGAAGACTTTAACTTCCACTATTGGGCGTTTTGGGGGAATAATGTGCTTTACAGTCCTATTTTCTAAGAGATCAAATATATTATAAAATATCCTCCGAGTTAGTGACCCGGGGTACACACTTGAGTGTAATTTTGGTGATTTCTTAGAATCAAACTAAGGATGCCTTTTCTGGGTGCAAAGTAGACTTAAGGTTCCTATTCAATGATATCTAGATGGTCCAAGTTCATTGTGACACTATTTTTCTAAAGATTACAACAATTCTATAAATCCTCTATGTTTAATGACCCCCGGTACACGCCCGTGAGGCATTTTTGGTGAAATTTTGAAACCATTCTAAATGGGATAGTCGAACCTGTGGAAGGCTTTAGTTTCCACTATTGGGTTACCTTAGGGTCAAATGTGCTTTACAGTGCCACTTTTTGAGAAATCAAACCTATTTTCAAAAATCCCCCGAGTTAGTGAACTGGGGTACACGCCTGAGTATTAATTGTGAGTCTTCTTGAAATCAAACTAAGGAGGCCTCTTGTGGACCCTAAGTAGACTTCAGGTTCCTAAGCATTGATTTCTCCACAGTCGAATTTCATTTTGACGTCATTTTTCTTTAGAGTTCAACAATTCTTTAAGATCTCTATGTTCAGTGACCACCGGTACACGCCCGTGAGGCATTTTTGGTGAATTTTTGAAACCATTCTAAAAAGACAAAATCGAACCTGTGGAAAACATTAACTTCCACTATTGGGCGTTGTGGGGGAATAATGTGCTTTACAGTCATATTTTCTGAGAGATCAAACATATTATAAAATATCCTCTGAGTTAGTGACCCGGGGTACACACCGGAGTGTAATTTTGGTGATTTCTTAAAATCAAACTAAGGATGGCTTTTCTGGTTGCCAAGTAGACTTAAGGTTCCTATGCAATGATATCTAGATGGTCCAAGTTCATTGTGGCACTATTTTTCTAAAGATTACAACAATTCTATAAAACCTCTATGTTCAGTGACCCCCGGTACACGCCCATGAGGCATTTTTGGTGAATAATTGAAACCTTTCTAAATGGGATAATCGAACCTGTGAAAGGCTTTAGTTTCAACTATTGGGCTACTTTAGGGTCAAATGTGCTTTACAATGCCACTTTTTGAGAAATCATACCTATTTTCAAAAATCTCCCGAGTTAGTGAACCGGGGTACAAGCCAGAGTATTAATTCGGAGACTTCTTGCAATCCAACTAAGGAGGCCTCTTGTGGACCCCAAGTAGACTTCACGTTCCTAAGCATTGATTTCTCCACAGTCGAATTTCATTTTGACTCCATTTTTCTTTACTGTTCAACAATTCTTTAAAATCTCTATGTTCAGTGACCCCCGGTACAAGCCCGTGAGGCATTTTTGGTGAATTTTTGAAACAATTCTAAAAAGACAAAAACGAACCTGTTGAATACTTTAACTTCCACTATAGGGCGTTGTGGGGGAATAATGTTCTTTACAGTCCTATTTTCCGAGAGATCAAACATATTAAAAAATATCCTCCGAGTTAGTGACCCGGGGTACACACCTGAGTGTAATTTTGGTGATTTCTTAAAATCAAACAAAGGATGCCTTTTCTGGGTGCCAAGTAGACTTAAGGTTCCTATGCAATGATATCTAGATGGTCCAAGTTCATTGTGATGCTATTTTTCTAAAGATTACAACAATTCTATAAAACCTCTATGTTCAGTTACCCCCGGTACACGCCCGTGAGGCATTTTTGGTGAATATTTAAAACCATTCTAAAGGGAAGTCGAACCTGTGGAAGGCTTTAGTTTCCACTATTGGGTAACCTTAGGGTCAAATGTGCTTTACAGTTCCACTTTTTAAGAAATCAAACCTATTGTCAAAAATCCCCCGAGTTAGTGAACCGGGGTACACGCCTTAGTATTAATTGTGAGACTTCTTGAAATCAAACTAAGGAGGCCTCTTGTGGACCCAAAGTAGACTTCAGGTTCCTAAGCATTGATTTCTCCACAGTCGAATTTCATTTTGACTCCATTTTTCTTTAGAGTTCAACAATTATTAAAAATCTCTATGTTCAGTGACCCCCGGTACACGCCCGTGAGGCATTTTTGGTGAATTTTTGAAACCATTCTAAAAAGGCGAAACCGAACCTGGGGAATACTTTAACTTCCACTATTGGGTATTTTGGGGGAATAATGTCCTTTACAGTCCTATTTCCTAAGAGATCAAACATATTATAAAATATCCTCCGAGTTAGTGACCCTTGGTACATACCTGAGTGTAATTTTGGTGATTTCTTAAAATTAAACTAAGGATGCCTTTTCTGGTTGCCAAGTAGACTTAAGGTTCCTATGCAATGATATCTAGATGGTCCAAGTTCATTGTAACGCTATTTTTCTAAAGATTACAACAATTCTTTAAAACCTCTATGTTCAGTGACCCCCGGTACACGCCCGTGAGGCATTTTTGGTGAATATTTGAAACCATTCTAAATGGGATAGTCGAACCTGTGGAAGGCTTTAGTTTCCACTATTGGGTTACCTTAGGGTCAAATGTGCTTTACAGTGCCACTTTTTGAGAAATTAAACCTATTTTGAAAAATCCCCCGAGTTAGTGAACCGGGGTACACGCCTGAGTATTAATTCAGAGACTTCTTGAAATCGAACTAAGGAGGCCTCTTTTGGACCCCAAGTAGACTTCAGGTTCCTAAGCATTGATTTCTCCACAGTCGAATTTCATTTTGACGCCATTTTTATTTAGAGTTCAACAATTCTTTAAAATCTCTATGTTTACTGACCCCCGGTACAAGCCCGTGAGGCATTTTTGGTGAATTTTTGAAACCATTCTAAAAAGGCAAAATCGAACCTGTGGAAGACTTTAACTTCCACTATTGGGCGTTGTGGGGGAATAATGTGCTTTACAGTCCTATTTTCTAGGAGATCAAATATATTATAAAATATCCTCCGAGTTAGTGACCCGGGGTACACACTTGAGTGTAATTTTGGTGATTTCTTAAAATCAAACTAAGCATGCCTTTTCTGGGTGCAAAGTAGACTTAAGGTTCCTATGCAATGATATCTAGATGGTCCAAGTTTATTGTGACACTATTTTTCTAAAGATTACAACAATTCTATAAAACCTCTATGTTCAGTGACCCCCGGTACACGCACGTGAGGCATTTTTGGTGAATATTTGAAACCATTCTAAATGGGATAGTCGAACCTGTGGAAGGCTTTAGTTTCCACTATTGGGTTACCTTAGGGTAAAATGTGCTTTACAGTGCCACTTTTTGAGAAATTAAACCTATTTTGAAAAATCCCCCGAGTTAGTGAACCGGGGTACACGCCTGAGTATTAATTAAGAGACTTCTTGAAATCGAACTAAGGAGGCCTCTTTTGGACCCCAAGTAGACTTAAGGTTCCTAAGCATTGATTTCTCCACAGTCGAATTTCATTTTGACGCCATTTTTCTTTAGAGTTCAACAATTCTTGAAAATCTCTATGTTCACTGACCCCCGGTACAAGCCCGTGAGGCATTTTTGGTGAATTTTTGAAACCATTCTAAAAAGGCAAAATCGAACCTGTGGAAGACTTTAACTTCCACTATTGGGCGTTTTGGGGGAATAATGTGCTTTACAGTCCTATTTTCTAAGAGATCAAATATATTATAAAATATCCTCCGAGTTAGTGACCCGGGGTACACACTTGAGTGTAATTTTGGTGATTTCTTAAAATCAAACTAAGGATGCCTTTTCTGGGTGCAAAGTAGACTTAAGGTTCCTATTCAATGATATCTAGATGGTCCAAGTTCATTGTGACACTATTTTTCTAAAGATTACAACAATTCTATAAATCCTCTATGTTTAATGACCCCCGGTACACGCCCGTGAGGCATTTTTGGTGAAATTTTGAAACCATTCTAAATGGGATAGTCGAACCTGTGGAAGGCTTTAGTTTCCACTATTGGGTTACCTTAGGGTCAAATGTGCTTTACAGTGCCACTTTTTGAGAAATCAAACCTATTTTCAAAAATCCCCCGAGTTAGTGAACTGGGGTACACGCCTGAGTATTAATTGTGAGTCTTCTTGAAATCAAACTAAGGAGGCCTCTTGTGGACCCTAAGTAGACTTCAGGTTCCTAAGCATTGATTTCTCCACAGTCGAATTTCATTTTGACGTCATTTTTCTTTAGAGTTCAACAATTCTTTAAGATCTCTATGTTCAGTGACCACCGGTACACGCCCGTGAGGCATTTTTGGTGAATTTTTGAAACCATTCTAAAAAGACAAAATCGAACCTGTGGAAAACATTAACTTCCACTATTGGGCGTTGTGGGGGAATAATGTGCTTTACAGTCATATTTTCTGAGAGATCAAACATATTATAAAATATCCTCTGAGTTAGTGACCCGGGGTACACACCGGAGTGTAATTTTGGTGATTTCTTAAAATCAAACTAAGGATGGCTTTTCTGGTTGCCAAGTAGACTTAAGGTTCCTATGCAATGATATCTAGATGGTCCAAGTTCATTATGGCGCTATTTTTCTAAAGATTACAACAATTCTATAAAACCTCTATGTTCAGTGACCCCCGGTACACGCCCATGAGGCATTTTTGGTGAATATTTGAAACCATTCTAAATGGGATAATCGAACCTGTGAAAGGCTTTAGTTTCCACTATTGGGCTACTTTAGGGTCAAATGTGCTTTACAATGCCAGTTTTTGAGAAATCATACCTATTTTCAAAAATCCCCCGAGTTAGTGAACCGGGGTACAAGCCAGAGTATTAATTCGGAGACTTCTTGCAATCCAACTAAGGAGGCCTCTTGTGGACCCCAAGTAGACTTCATGTTCCTAAGCATTGATTTCTCCACAGTCGAATTTCATTTTGACGCCATTTTTCTTTCGAGTTCAACAATTCTTGAAAATCTCTATGTTCACTGACCCCCGGTACAAGCCTGTGAGGCATTTTTGGTGAATTTTTGAAACCATTCTAAAAAGGCAAAATCGAACCTGTGGAAGACTTTAACTTCCACTATTGGGCGTTTTGGGGGAATAATGTGCTTTACAGTCCTATTTTCTAAGAGATCAAATATATTATAAAATATCCTCCGAGTTAGTGACCCGGGGTACACACTTGAGTGTAATTTTGGTGATTTCTTAAAATCAAACTAAGGATGCCTTTTCTGGGTGCAAAGTAGACTTAAGGTTCCTATTCAATGATATCTAGATGGTCCAAGTTCATTGTGACACTATTTTTCTAAAGATTACAACAATTCTATAAATCCTCTATGTTTAATTACCCCCGGTACACGCCCGTGAGGCATTTTTGGTGAAATTTTGAAACCATTCTAAATGGGATAGTCGAACCTGTGGAAGGCTTTAGTTTCCACTATTGGGTTACCTTAGGGTCAAATGTGCTTTACAGTGCCACTTTTTGAGAAATCAAACCTATTTTCAAAAATCCCCCGAGTTAGTGAACTGGGGTACACGCCTGAGTATTAATTGTGAGTCTTCTTGAAATCAAACTAAGGAGGCCTCTTGTGGACCCTAAGTAGACTTCAGGTTCCTAAGCATTGATTTCTCCACAGTCGAATTTCATTTTGACGTCATTTTTCTTTAGAGTTCAACAATTCTTTAAGATCTCTATGTTCAGTGACCACCGGTACACGCCCGTGAGGCATTTTTGGTGAATTTTTGAAACCATTCTAAAAAGACAAAATCGAACCTGTGGAAAACATTAACTTCCACTATTGGGCGTTGTGGGGGAATAATGTGCTTTACAGTCATATTTTCTGAGAGATCAAACATATTATAAAATATTCTCTGAGTTAGTGACCCGGGGTACACACCGGAGTGTAATTTTGGTGATTTCTTAAAATCAAACTAAGGATGGCTTTTCTGGTTGCCAAGTAGACTTAAGGTTCCTATGCAATGATATCTAGATGGTCCAAGTTCATTGTGGCACTATTTTTCTAAAGATTACAACAATTCTATAAAACCTCTATGTTCAGTGACCCCCGGTACACGCCCATGAGGCATTTTTGGTGAATATTTGAAACCTTTCTAAATGGGATAATCGAACCTGTGAAAGGCTTTAGTTTCCACTATTGGGCTACTTTAGGGTCAAATGTGCTTTACAATGCCACTTTTTGAGAAATCATACCTATTTTCAAAAATCCCCAGAGTTAGTGAACCGGGGTACAAGCCAGAGTATTAATTCGGAGACTTCTTGCAATCCAACTAGGGAGGCCTCTTGTGGACCCCAAGTAGACTTCACGTTCCTAAGCATTGATTTCTCCACAGTCGAATTTCATTTTGACTCCATTTTTCTTTAGAGTTCAACAATTCTTGAAAATCTCTATGTTCAGTGACCCCCGGTACAAGCCCGTGAGGCATTTTTGGTGAATTTTTGAAACCATTCTAAAAATGCAAAATCGAACCTGTGGAAGACTTTAACTTCCACTATTGGGCGTTTTGGGGGAATAATGTGCTTTACAGTCCTATTTTCTAAGAGATCAAATATATTATAAAATATCCTCCGAGTTAGTGACCCGGGGTACACACTTGAGTGTAATTTTGGTGATTTCTTAAAATCAAACTAAGGATGCCTTTTCTGGGTGCAAAGTAGACTTAAGGTTCCTATTCAATGATATCTAGATGGTCCAAGTTCATTGTGACACTATTTTTCTAAAGATTACAACAATTCTATAAATCCTCTATGTTTAATTACCCCCGGTACACGCCCGTGAGGCATTTTTGGTGAAATTTTGAAACCATTCTAAATGGGATAGTCGAACCTGTGGAAGGCTTTAGTTTCCACTATTGGGTTACCTTAGGGTCAAATGTGCTTTACAGTGCCACTTTTTGAGAAATCAAACCTATTTTCAAAAATCCCCCGAGTTAGTGAACTGGGGTACACGCCTGAGTATTAATTGTGAGTCTTCTTGAAATCAAACTAAGGAGGCCTCTTGTGGACCCTAAGTAGACTTCAGGTTCCTAAGCATTGATTTCTCCACAGTCGAATTTCATTTTGACGTCATTTTTCTTTAGAGTTCAACAATTCTTTAAGATCTCTATGTTCAGTGACCACCGGTACACGCCCGTGAGGCATTTTTGGTGAATATTTGAAACCATTCTAAATGGGATAGTCGAACCTGTGGAAGGCTTTAGTTTCCACTATTGGGTTACCTTAGGGTCAAATGTGCTTTACAGTGCCACTTTTTGAGAAATTAAACCTATTTTGAAAAATCCCCCGAGTTAGTGAACCGGGGTACACGCCTGAGTATTAATTCAGAGACTTCTTGAAATCGAACTAAGGAGGCCTCTTTTGGACCCCAAGTAGACTTCAGGTTCCTAAGCATTGATTTCTCCACAGTCGAATTTCATTTTGACGCCATTTTTATTTAGAGTTCAACAATTCTTTAAAATCTCTATGTTTACTGACCCCCGGTACAAGCCCGTGAGGCATTTTTGGTGAATTTTTGAAACCATTCTAAAAAGGCAAAATCGAACCTGTGGAAGACTTTAACTTCCACTATTGGGCGTTGTGGGGGAATAATGTGCTTTACAGTCCTATTTTCTAGGAGATCAAATATATTATAAAATATCCTCCGAGTTAGTGACCCGGGGTACACACTTGAGTGTAATTTTGGTGATTTCTTAAAATCAAACTAAGCATGCCTTTTCTGGGTGCAAAGTAGACTTAAGGTTCCTATGCAATGATATCTAGATGGTCCAAGTTTATTGTGACACTATTTTTCTAAAGATTACAACAATTCTATAAAACCTCTATGTTCAGTGACCCCCGGTACACGCACGTGAGGCATTTTTGGTGAATATTTGAAACCATTCTAAATGGGATAGTCGAACCTGTGGAAGGCTTTAGTTTCCACTATTGGGTTACCTTAGGGTAAAATGTGCTTTACAGTGCCACTTTTTGAGAAATTAAACCTATTTTGAAAAATCCCCCGAGTTAGTGAACCGGGGTACACGCCTGAGTATTAATTAAGAGACTTCTTGAAATCGAACTAAGGAGGCCTCTTTTGGACCCCAAGTAGACTTAAGGTTCCTAAGCATTGATTTCTCCACAGTCGAATTTCATTTTGACGCCATTTTTCTTTAGAGTTCAACAATTCTTGAAAATCTCTATGTTCACTGACCCCCGGTACAAGCCCGTGAGGCATTTTTGGTGAATTTTTGAAACCATTCTAAAAAGGCAAAATCGAACCTGTGGAAGACTTTAACTTCCACTATTGGGCGTTTTGGGGGAATAATGTGCTTTACAGTCCTATTTTCTAAGAGATCAAATATATTATAAAATATCCTCCGAGTTAGTGACCCGGGGTACACACTTGAGTGTAATTTTGGTGATTTCTTAAAATCAAACTAAGGATGCCTTTTCTGGGTGCAAAGTAGACTTAAGGTTCCTATTCAATGATATCTAGATGGTCCAAGTTCATTGTGACACTATTTTTCTAAAGATTACAACAATTCTATAAATCCTCTATGTTTAATGACCCCCGGTACACGCCCGTGAGGCATTTTTGGTGAAATTTTGAAACCATTCTAAATGGGATAGTCGAACCTGTGGAAGGCTTTAGTTTCCACTATTGGGTTACCTTAGGGTCAAATGTGCTTTACAGTGCCACTTTTTGAGAAATCAAACCTATTTTCAAAAATCCCCCGAGTTAGTGAACTGGGGTACACGCCTGAGTATTAATTGTGAGTCTTCTTGAAATCAAACTAAGGAGGCCTCTTGTGGACCCTAAGTAGACTTCAGGTTCCTAAGCATTGATTTCTCCACAGTCGAATTTCATTTTGAAGTCATTTTTCTTTAGAGTTCAACAATTCTTTAAGATCTCTATGTTCAGTGACCACCGGTACACGCCCGTGAGGCATTTTTGGTGAATTTTTGAAACCATTCTAAAAAGACAAAATCGAACCTATGGAAAACATTAACTTCCACAATTGGGCGTTGTGGGGGAATAATGTGCTTTACAGTCATATTTTCTGAGAGATCAAACATATTATAAAATATCCTCTGAGTTAGTGACCCGGGGTACACACCGGAGTGTAATTTTGGTGATTTCTTAAAATCAAACTAAGGATGGCTTTTCTGGTTGCCAAGTAGACTTAAGGTTCCTATGCAATGATATCTAGATGGTCCAAGTTCATTGTGGCACTATTTTTCTAAAGATTACAACAATTCTATAAAACCTCTATGTTCAGTGACCCCCGGTACACGCCCATGAGGCATTTTTGGTGAATATTTGAAACCTTTCTAAATGGGATAATCGAACCTGTGAAAGGCTTTAGTTTCCACTATTGGGCTACTTTAGGGTCAAATGTGCTTTACAATGCCACTTTTTGAGAAATCATACCTATTTTCAAAAATCCCCAGAGTTAGTGAACCGGGGTACAAGCCAGAGTATTAATTCGGAGACTTCTTGCAATCCAACTAAGGAGGCCTCTTGTGGACCCCAAGTAGACTTCACGTTCCTAAGCATTGATTTCTCCACAGTCGAATTTCATTTTGACTCCATTTTTCTTTAGAGTTCAACAATTCTTGAAAATCTCTATGTTCACTGACCCCCGGTACAAGCCCGTGAGGCATTTTTGGTGAATTTTTGAAACCATTCTAAAAATGCAAAATCGAACCTGTGGAAGACTTTAACTTCCACTATTGGGCGTTTTGGGGGAATAATGTGCTTTACAGTCTTATTTTCTAAGAGATCAAATATATTATAAAATATCCTCCGAGTTAGTGACCCGGGGTACACACTTGAGTGTAATTTTGGTGATTTCTTAAAATCAAACTAAGGATGCCTTTTCTGGGTGCAAAGTAGACTTAAGGTTCCTATTCAATGATATCTAGATGGTCCAAGTTCATTGTGACACTATTTTTCTAAAGATTACAACAATTCTATAAATCCTCTATGTTTAATTACCCCCGGTACACGCCCGTGAGGCATTTTTGGTGAAATTTTGAAACCATTCTAAATGGGATAGTCGAACCTGTGGAAGGCTTTAGTTTCCACTATTGGGTTACCTTAGGGTCAAATGTGCTTTACAGTGCCACTTTTTGAGAAATCAAACCTATTTTCAAAAATCCCCCGAGTTAGTGAACTGGGGTACACGCCTGAGTATTAATTGTGAGTCTTCTTGAAATCAAACTAAGGAGGCCTCTTGTGGACCCTAAGTAGACTTCAGGTTCCTAAGCATTGATTTCTCCACAGTCGAATTTCATTTTGACGTCATTTTTCTTTAGAGTTCAACAATTCTTTAAGATCTCTATGTTCAGTGACCACCGGTACACGCCCGTGAGGCATTTTTGGTGAATTTTTGAAACCATTCTAAAAAGACAAAATCGAACCTGTGGAAAACATTAACTTCCACTATTGGGCGTTGTGGGGGAATAATGTGCTTTACAGTCATATTTTCTGAGAGATCAAACATATTATAAAATATTCTCTGAGTTAGTGACCCGGGGTACACACCGGAGTGTAATTTTGGTGATTTCTTAAAATCAAACTAAGGATGGCTTTTCTGGTTGCCAAGTAGACTTAAGGTTCCTATGCAATGATATCTAGATGGTCCAAGTTCATTGTGGCACTATTTTTCTAAAGATTACAACAATTCTATAAAACCTCTATGTTCAGTGACCCCCGGTACACGCCCATGAGGCATTTTTGGTGAATATTTGAAACCTTTCTAAATGGGATAATCGAACCTGTGAAAGGCTTTAGTTTCCACTATTGGGCTACTTTAGGGTCAAATGTGCTTTACAATGCCACTTTTTGAGAAATCATACCTATTTTCAAAAATCCCCAGAGTTAGTGAACCGGGGTACAAGCCAGAGTATTAATTCGGAGACTTCTTGCAATCCAACTAAGGAGGCCTCTTGTGGACCCCAAGTAGACTTCACGTTCCTAAGCATTGATTTCTCCACAGTCGAATTTCATTTTGACTCCATTTTTCTTTAGAGTTCAACAATTCTTGAAAATCTCTATGTTCAGTGACCCCCGGTACAAGCCCGTGAGGCATTTTTGGTGAATTTTTGAAACCATTCTAAAAATGCAAAATCGAACCTGTGGAAGACTTTAACTTCCACTATTGGGCGTTTTGGGGGAATAATGTGCTTTACAGTCCTATTTTCTAAGAGATCAAATATATTATAAAATATCCTCCGAGTTAGTGACCCGGGGTACACACTTGAGTGTAATTTTGGTGATTTCTTAAAATCAAACTAAGGATGCCTTTTCTGGGTGCAAAGTAGACTTAAGGTTCCTATTCAATGATATCTAGATGGTCCAAGTTCATTGTGACACTATTTTTCTAAAGATTACAACAATTCTATAAATCCTCTATGTTTAATTACCCCCGGTACACGCCCGTGAGGCATTTTTGGTGAAATTTTGAAACCATTCTAAATGGGATAGTCGAACCTGTGGAAGGCTTTAGTTTCCACTATTGGGTTACCTTAGGGTCAAATGTGCTTTACAGTGCCACTTTTTGAGAAATCAAACCTATTTTCAAAAATCCCCCGAGTTAGTGAACTGGGGTACACGCCTGAGTATTAATTGTGAGTCTTCTTGAAATCAAACTAAGGAGGCCTCTTGTGGACCCTAAGTAGACTTCAGGTTCCTAAGCATTGATTTCTCCACAGTCGAATTTCATTTTGACGTCATTTTTCTTTAGAGTTCAACAATTCTTTAAGATCTCTATGTTCAGTGACCACCGGTACACGCCCGTGAGGCATTTTTGGTGAATTTTTGAAACCATTCTAAAAAGACAAAATCAAACCTGTGGAAAACATTAACTTCCACTATTGGGCGTTGTGGGGGAATAATGTGCTTTACAGTCATATTTTCTGAGAGATCAAACATATTATAAAATATCCTCTGAGTTAGTGACCCGGGGTACACACCGGAGTGTAATTTTGGTGATTTCTTAAAATCAAACTAAGGATGGCTTTTCTGGTTGCCAAGTAGACTTAAGGTTCCTATGCAATGATATCTAGATGGTCCAAGTTCATTGTGGCACTATTTTTCTAAAGATTACAACAATTCTATAAAACCTCTATGTTCAGTGACCCCCGGTACACGCCCATGAGGCATTTTTGGTGAATATTTGAAACCTTTCTAAATGGGATAATCGAACCTGTGAAAGGCTTTAGTTTCAACTATTGGGCTACTTTAGGGTCAAATGTGCTTTACAATGCCACTTTTTGAGAAATCATACCTATTTTCAAAAATCTCCCGAGTTAGTGAACCGGGGTACAAGCCAGAGTATTAATTCGGAGACTTCTTGCAATCCAACTAAGGAGGCCTCTTGTGGACCCCAAGTAGACTTCACGTTCCTAAGCATTGATTTCTCCACAGTCGAATTTTATTTTGACTCCATTTTTCTTTACAGTTCAACAATTCTTTAAAATCTCTATGTTCAGTGACCCCCGGTACAAGCCCGTGAGGCATTTTTGGTGAATTTTTGAAACAATTCTAAAAAGACAAAAACGAACCTGTTGAATACTTTAACTTCCACCATAGGGCGTTGTGGGGGAATAATGTTCTTTACAGTCCTATTTTCCGAGAGATCAAACATATTAAAAAATATCCTCCGAGTTAGTGATCCGGGGTACACACCTGAGTGTAATTTTGGTGATTTCTTAAAATCAAACAAAGGATGCCTTTTCTGGGTGCCAAGTAGACTTAAGGTTCCTATGCAATGATATCTAGATGGTCCAAGTTCATTGTGATGCTATTTTTCTAAAGATTACAACAATTCTATAAAACCTCTATGTTCAGTTACCCCCGGTACACGCCCGTGAGGCATTTTTGGTGAATATTTAAAACCATTCTAAAGGGAAGTCGAACCTGTGGAAGGCTTTAGTTTCCACTATTGGGTAACCTTAGGGTCAAATGTGCTTTACAGTTCCACTTTTTAAGAAATCAAACCTATTGTCAAAAATCCCCCGAGTTAGTGAACCGGGGTACACGCCTTAGTATTAATTGTGAGACTTCTTGAAATCAAACTAAGGAGGCCTCTTGTGGACCCAAAGTAGACTTCAGGTTCCTAAGCATTGATTTCTCCACAGTCGAATTTCATTTTGACGCCATTTTTCTTTAGAGTTCAACAATTATTAAAAATCTCTATGTTCAGTGACCCCCGGTACACGCCCGTGAGGCATTTTTGGTGAATTTTTGAAACCATTCTAAAAAGGCGAAACCGAACCTGGGGAATACTTTAACTTCCACTATTGGGTATTTTGGGGGAATAATGTCCTTTACAGTCCTATTTCCTAAGAGATCAAACATATTATAAAATATCCTCCGAGTTAGTGACCCTTGGTACATACCTGAGTGTAATTTTGGTGATTTCTTAAAATTAAACTAAGGATGCCTTTTCTGGTTGCCAAGTAGACTTAAGGTTCCTATGCAATGATATCTAGATGGTCCAAGTTCATTGTAACGCTATTTTTCTAAAGATTACAACAATTCTTTAAAACCTCTATGTTCAGTGACCCCCGGTACACGCCCGTGAGGCATTTTTGGTGAATATTTGAAACCATTCTAAATGGGATAGTCGAACCTGTGGAAGGCTTTAGTTTCCACTATTGGGTTACCTTAGGGTCAAATGTGCTTTACAGTGCCACTTTTTGAGAAATTAAACCTATTTTGAAAAATCACCCGAGTTAGTGAACCGGGGTACACGCCTGAGTATTAATTCAGAGACTTCTTGAAATCGAACTAAGGAGGCCTCTTTTGGACCCCAAGTAGACTTCAGGTTCCTAAGCATTGATTTCTCCACAGTCGAATTTCATTTTGACGCCATTTTTATTTAGAGTTCAACAATTCTTTAAAATCTCTATGTTTACTGACCCCCGGTACAAGCCCGTGAGGCATTTTTGGTGAATTTTTGAAACCATTCTAAAAAGGCAAAATCGAACCTGTGGAAGACTTTAACTTCCACTATTGGGCGTTGTGGGGGAATAATGTGCTTTACAGTCCTATTTTCTAGGAGATCAAATATATTATAAAATATCCTCCGAGTTAGTGACCCGGGGTACACACTTGAGTGTAATTTTGGTGATTTCTTAAAATCAAACTAAGCATGCCTTTTCTGGGTGCAAAGTAGACTTAAGGTTCCTATGCAATGATATCTAGATGGTCCAAGTTTATTGTGACACTATTTTTCTAAAGATTACAACAATTCTATAAAACCTCTATGTTCAGTGACCCCCTGTACACGCACGTGAGGCATTTTTGGTGAATATTTGAAACCATTCTAAATGGGATAGTCGAACCTGTGGAAGGCTTTAGTTTCCACTATTGGGTTACCTCAGGGTAAAATGTGCTTTACAGTGCCACTTTTTGAGAAATTAAACCTATTTTGAAAAATCCCCCGAGTTAGTGAACCGGGGTACACGCCTGAGTATTAATTCAGAGACTTCTTGAAATCGAACTAAGGAGGCCTCTTTTGGACCCCAAGTAGACTTAAGGTTCCTAAGCATTGATTTCTCCACAGTCGAATTTCATTTTGACGCCATTTTTCTTTAGAGTTCAACAATTCTTGAAAATCTCTAAGTTCACTGACCCCCGGTACAAGCCCGTGAGGCATTTTTGGTGAATTTTTGAAACCATTCTAAAAAGGCAAAATCGAACCTGTGGAAGACTTTAACTTCCACTATTGGGCGTTTTGGGGGAATAATGTGCTTTACAGTCCTATTTTCTAAGAGATCAAATATATTATAAAATATCCTCCGAGTTAGTGACCCGGGGTACACACTTGAGTGTAATTTTGGTGATTTCTTAAAATCAAACTAAGGATGCCTTTTCTGGGTGCAAAGTAGACTTAAGGTTCCTATTCAATGATATCTAGATGGTCCAAGTTCATTGTGACACTATTTTTCTAAAGATTACAACAATTCTATAAATCCTCTATGTTTAATGACCCCCGGTACACGCCCGTGAGGCATTTTTGGTGAAAATTTGAAACCATTCTAAATGGGATAGTCGAACCTGTGGAAGGCTTTAGTTTCCACTATTGGGTTACCTTAGGGTCAAATGTGCTTTACAGTGCCACTTTTTGAGAAAGCAAACCTATTTTCAAAAATCCCCCGAGTTAGTGAACTGGGGTACACGCCTGAGTATTAATTGTGAGTCTTCTTGAATTCAAACTAAGGAGGCCTCTTGTGGACCCTAAGTAGACTTCAGGTTCCTAAGCATTGATTTCTCCACAGTCGAATTTCATTTTGACGTCATTTTTCTTTAGAGTTCAACAATTCTTTAAGATCTCTATGTTCAGTGACCACCGGTACACGCCCGTGAGGCATTTTTGGTGAATTTTTGAAACCATTCTAAAATGACAAAATCGAACATGTGGAAAACATTAACTTCCACTATTGGGCGTTGTGGGGGAATAATGTGCTTTACAGTCATATTTTCTGAGAGATCAAACATATTATAAAATATCCTCTGAGTTAGTGACCCGGGGTACACACCGGAGTGTAATTTTGGTGATTTCTTAAAATCAAACTAAGGATGGCTTTTCTGGTTGCCAAGTAGACTTAAGGTTCCTATGCAATGATATCTAGATGGTCCAAGTTCATTGTGGCACTATTTTTCTAAAGATTACAACAATTCTATAAAACCTCTATGTTCAGTGACCCCCGGTACACCCCCATGAGGCATTTTTGGTGAATATTTGAAACCTTTCTAAATGGGATAATCGAACCTGTGAAAGGCTTTAGTTTCAACTATTGGGCTACTTTAGGGTCAAATGTGCTTTACAATGCCACTTTTTGAGAAATCATACCTATTTTCAAAAATCCCCCGAGTTAGTGAACCGGGGTACAAGCCAGAGTATTAATTCGGAGACTTCTTGCAATCCAACTAAGGAGGCCTCTTGTGGACCCCAAGTAGACTTCACGTTCCTAAGCATTGATTTCTCCACAGTCGAATTTCATTTTGACTCCATTTTTCTTTACAGTTCAACAATTCTTTAAAATCTCTATGTTCAGTGACCCCCGGTACAAGCCCGTGAGGCATTTTTGGTGAATTTTTGAAACAATTCTAAAAAGACAAAAACGAACCTGTTGAATACTTTAACTTCCACCATAGGGCGTTGTGGGGGAATAATGTTCTTTACAGTCCTATTTTCCGAGAGATCAAACATATTAAAAAATATCCTCCGAGTTAGTGACCCGGGGTACACACCTGAGTGTAATTTTGGTGATTTCTTAAAATCAAACAAAGGATGCCTTTTCTGGGTGCCAAGTAGACTTAAGGTTCCTATGCAATGATATCTAGATGGTCCAAGTTCATTGTGATGCTATTTTTCTAAAGATTACAACAATTCTATAAAACCTCTATGTTCAGTTACCCCCGGTACACGCCCGTGAGGCATTTTTGGTGAATATTTAAAACCATTCTAAAGGGAAGTCGAACCTGTGGAAGGCTTTAGTTTCCACTATTGGGTAACCTTAGGGTCAAATGTGCTTTACAGTTCCACTTTTTAAGAAATCAAACCTATTGTCAAAAATCCCCCGAGTTAGTGAACCGGGGTACACGCCTTAGTATTAATTGTGAGACTTCTTGAAATCAAACTAAGGAGGCCTCTTGTGGACCCAAAGTAGACTTCAGGTTCCTAAGCATTGATTTCTCCACAGTCGAATTTCATTTTGACGCCATTTTTCTTTAGAGTTCAACAATTATTAAAAATCTCTATGTTCAGTGACCCCCGGTACACGCCCGTGAGGCATTTTTGGTGAATTTTTGAAACCATTCTAAAAAGGCGAAACCGAACCTGGGGAAGACTTTAACTTCCACTATTGGGTATTTTGGGGGAATAATGTCCTTTACAGTCCTATTTCCTAAGAGATCAAACATATTATAAAATATCCTCCGAGTTAGTGACCCTTGGTACATACCTGAGTGTAATTTTGGTGATTTCTTAAAATTAAACTAAGGATGCCTTTTCTGGTTGCCAAGTAGACTTAAGGTTCCTATGCAATGATATCTAGATGGTCCAAGTTCATTGTAACGCTATTTTTCTAAAGATTACAACAATTCTTTAAAACCTCTATGTTCAGTGACCCCCGGTACACGCCCGTGAGGCATTTTTGGTGAATATTTGAAACCATTCTAAATGGGATAGTCGAACCTGTGGAAGGCTTTAGTTTCCACTATTGGGTTACCTTAGGGTCAAATGTGCTTTACAGTGCCACTTTTTGAGAAATTAAACCTATTTTGAAAAATCCCCCGAGTTAGTGAACCGGGGTACACGCCTGAGTATTAATTCAGAGACTTCTTGAAATCGAACTAAGGAGGCCTCTTTTGGACCCCAAGTAGACTTCAGGTTCCTAAGCATTGATTTCTCCACAGTCGAATTTCATTTTGACGCCATTTTTCTTTAGAGTTCAACAATTGTTTAAAATCTCTATGTTCACTGACCCCCGGTACAAGCCCGTGAGGCATTTTTGGTGAATTTTTGAAACCATTCTAAAAAGGCAAAACCGAACCTGTGGAAGACTTTAACTTCCACTATTGGGTGTTGTGGGGGAATAATGTGCTTTACAGTCCTATTTCCTAGGAGATCAAATATATTATAAAATATCCTCCGAGTTAGTGACCCGGGGTACACACCTGAGTGTAATTTTGGTGATTTCTTAAAATCAAACTAAGGATGCCTTTTCTGGGTGCCAAGTAGACTTAAGGTTCCTATGCAATGATATCTAGATGGTCCAAGTTCATTGTGACGCTATTTTTCTAAAGATTACAACAATTCTATAAAACCTCTATGTTCAGTGACCCCCGGTACACGCACGTGAGGCATTTTTGGTGAATATTTGAAACCATTCTAAATGGGATAGTCGAACCTGTGGAAGGCTTTAGTTTCCACTATTGGGTTACCTTAGGGTAAAATGTGCTTTACAGTGCCACTTTTTGAGAAATTAAACCTATTTTGAAAAATCCCCCGAGTTAGTGAACCGGGGTACACGCCTGAGTATTAATTCAGAGACTTCTTGAAATCGAACTAAGGAGGCCTCTTTTGGACCCCAAGTAGACTTAAGGTTCCTAAGCATTGATTTCTCCACAGTCGAATTTCATTTTGACGCCATTTTTCTTTAGAGTTCAACAATTCTTGAAAATCTCTATGTTCACTGACCCCCGGTACAAGCCCGTGAGGCATTTTTGGTGAATTTTTGAAACCATTCTAAAAAGGCAAAATCGAACCTGTGGAAGACTTTAACTTCCACTATTGGGCGTTTTGGGGGAATAATGTGCTTTACAGTCCTATTTTCTAAGAGATCAAATATATTATAAAATATCCTCCGAGTTAGTGACCCGGGGTACACACTTGAGTGTAATTTTGGTGATTTCTTAAAATCAAACTAAGGATGCCTTTTCTGGGTGCAAAGTAGACTTAAGGTTCCTATTCAATGATATCTAGATGGTCCAAGTTCATTGTGACACTATTTTTCTAAAGATTACAACAATTCTATAAATCCTCTATGTTTAATGACCCCCGGTACACGCCCGTGAGGCATTTTTGGTGAAAATTTGAAACCATTCTAAATGGGATAGTCGAACCTGTGGAAGGCTTTAGTTTCCACTATTGGGTTACCTTAGGGTCAAATGTGCTTTACAGTGCCACTTTTTGAGAAATCAAACCTATTTTCAAAAATCCCCCGAGTTAGTGAACTGGGGTACACGCCTGAGTATTAATTGTGAGTCTTCTTGAAATCAAACTAAGGAGGCCTCTTGTGGACCCTAAGTAGACTTCAGGTTCCTAAGCATTGATTTCTCCACAGTCGAATTTCATTTTGACGTCATTTTTCTTTAGAGTTCAACAATTCTTTAAGATCTCTATGTTCAGTGACCACCGGTACACGCCCGTGAGGCATTTTTGGTGAATTTTTGAAACCATTCTAAAATGACAAAATCGAACCTGTGGAAAACATTAACTTCCACTATTGGGCGTTGTGGGGGAATAATGTGCTTTACAGTCATATTTTCTGAGAGATCAAACATATTATAAAATATCCTCTGAGTTAGTGACCCGGGGTACACACCGGAGTGTAATTTTGGTGATTTCTTAAAATCAAACTAAGGATGGCTTTTCTGGTTGCCAAGTAGACTTAAGGTTCCTATGCAATGATATCTAGATGGTCCAAGTTCATTGTGGCACTATTTTTCTAAAGATTACAACAATTCTATAAAACCTCTATGTTCAGTGACCCCCGGTACACGCCCATGAGGCATTTTTGGTGAATATTTGAAACCTTTCTAAATGGGATAATCGAACCTGTGAAAGGCTTTAGTTTCCACTATTGGGCTACTTTAGGGTCAAATGTGCTTTACAATGCCACTTTTTCAGAAATCATACCTATTTTCAAAAATCTCCCCGAGTTAGTGAACCGGGGTACAAGCCAGAGTATTAATTCGGAGACTTCTTGCAATCCAACTAAGGAGGCCTCTTGTGGACCCCAAGTAGACTTCACGTTCCTAAGCATTGATTTCTCCACAGTCGAATTTCATTTTGACTCCATTTTTCTTTACAGTTCAACAATTCTTTAAAATCTCTATGTTCAGTGACCCCCGGTACAAGCCCGTGAGGCATTTTTGGTGAATTTTTGAAACAATTCTAAAAAGACAAAAACGAACCTGTTGAATACTTTAACTTCCACTATAGGGCGTTGTGGGGGAATAATGTTCTTTACAGTCCTATTTTCCGAGAGATCAAACATATTAAAAAATATCCTCCGAGTTAGTGACCCGGGGTACACACCTGAGTGTAATTTTGGTGATTTCTTAAAATCAAACAAAGGATGCCTTTTCTGGGTGCCAAGTAGACTTAAGGTTCCTATGCAATGATATCTAGATGGTCCAAGTTCATTGTGATGCTATTTTTCTAAAGATTACAACAATTCTATAAAACCTCTATGTTCAGTTACCCCCGGTACACGCCCGTGAGGCATTTTTGGTGAATATTTAAAACCATTCTAAAGGGAAGTCGAACCTGTGGAAGGCTTTAGTTTCCACTATTGGGTAACCTTAGGGTCAAATGTGCTTTACAGTTCCACTTTTTAAGAAATCAAACCTATTGTCAAAAATCCCCCGAGTTAGTGAACCGGGGTACACGCCTTAGTATTAATTGTGAGACTTCTTGAAATCAAACTAAGGAGGCCTCTTGTGGACCCAAAGTAGACTTCAGGTTCCTAAGCATTGATTTCTCCACAGTCGAATTTCATTTTGACGCCATTTTTCTTTAGAGTTCAACAATTATTAAAAATCTCTATGTTCAGTGACCCCCGGTACACGCCCGTGAGGCATTTTTGGTGAATTTTTGAAACCATTCTAAAAAGGCGAAACCGAACCTGGGGAAGACTTTAACTTCCACTATTGGGTATTTTGGGGGAATAATGTCCTTTACAGTCCTATTTCCTAAGAGATCAAACATATTATAAAATATCCTCCGAGTTAGTGACCCTTGGGGTACATACCTGAGTGTAATTTTGGTGATTTCTTAAAATTAAACTAAGGATGCCTTTTCTGGTTGCCAAGTAGACTTAAGGTTCCTATGCAATGATATCTAGATGGTCCAAGTTCATTGTAACGCTATTTTTCTAAAGATTACAACAATTCTTTAAAACCTCTATGTTCAGTGACCCCCGGTACACGCCCGTGAGGCATTTTTGGTGAATATTTGAAACCATTCTAAATGGGATAGTCGAACCTGTGGAAGGCTTTAGTTTCCACTATTGGGTTACCTTAGGGTCAAATGTGCTTTACAGTGCCACTTTTTGAGAAATTAAACCTATTTTGAAAAATCCCCCGAGTTAGTGAACCGGGGTACACGCCTGAGTATTAATTCAGAGACTTCTTGAAATCGAACTAAGGAGGCCTCTTTTGGACCCCAAGTAGACTTAAGGTTCCTAAGCATTGATTTCTCCACAGTCGAATTTCATTTTGACGCCATTTTTCTTTAGAGTTCAACAATTGTTAAAAATCTCTATGTTCAGTGACCCCCGGTACACGCCCGTGAGGCATTTTTGGTGAATTTTTGAAACCATTCTAAAAAGGCGAAACCGAACCTGGGGAAGACTTTAACTTCCACTATTGGGTGTTTTGGGGGAATAATGTGCTTTACAGTCCTATTTCCTAAGAGATCAAATATATTATAAAATATCCTCCGAGTTAGTGACCCGGGGTACACACTTGAGTGTAATTTTGGTGATTTCTTAAAATCAAACTAAGGATGCCTTTTCTGGGTGCAAAGTAGACTTAAGGTTCCTATTCAATGATATCTAGATGGTCCAAGTTCATTGTGACACTATTTTTCTAAAGATTACAACAATTCTATAAATCCTCTATGTTTAATGACCCCCGGTACACGCCCGTGAGGCATTTTTGGTGAAAATTTGAAACCATTCTAAATGGGATAGTCGAACCTGTGGAAGGCTTTAGTTTCCACTATTGGGTTACCTTAGGGTCAAATGTGCTTTACAGTGCCACTTTTTGAGAAATCAAACCTATTTTCAAAAATCCCCCGAGTTAGTGAACTGGGGTACACGCCTGAGTATTAATTGTGAGTCTTCTTGAATTCAAACTAAGGAGGCCTCTTGTGGACCCAAAGTAGACTTCAGGTTCCTAAGCATTGATTTCTCCACAGTCGAATTTCATTTTGACGTCATTTTTCTTTAGAGTTCAACAATTCTTTAAGATCTCTATGTTCAGTGACCACCGGTACACGCCCGTGAGGCATTTTTGGTGAATTTTTGAAACCATTCTAAAAAGACAAAATCGAACCTGTGGAAGACATTAACTTCCACTATTGGGCGTTGTGGGGGAATAATGTCCTTTACAGTCCTATTTCCTGAGAGATCAAACATATTATAAAATATCCTCCGAGTTAGTGACCCTGGGTACACACCTGAGTGTAATTTTGGTGATTTCTTAAAATCAAACTAAGGATGCCTTTTCTGGTTGCCAAGTAGACTTAAGGTTCCTATGCAATGATATCTAGATGGTCCAAGTTCATTGTGGCGCTATTTTTCTAAAGATTACAACAATTCTATAAAACCTCTATGTTCAGTGACCCCCGGTACACGCCCATGAGGCATTTTTGGTGAATATTTGAAACCTTTCTAAATGGGATAATCGAACCTGTGAAAGGCTTTAGTTTCCACTATTGGGCTACCTTAGGGTCAAATGTGCTTTACAATGCCACTTTTTGAGAAATCATACCTATTTTCAAAAATCCCCCGAGTTAGTGAACCGGGGTACAAGCCAGAGTATTAATTCGGAGACTTCTTGCAATCCAACTAAGGAGGCCTCTTGTGGACCCCAAGTAGACTTCACGTTCCTAAGCATTGATTTCTCCACAGTCGAATTTCATTTTGACTCCATTTTTCTTTACAGTTCAACAATTCTTAAAAATCTCTATGTTCAGTGACCCCCGGTACAAGCCCGTGAGGCATTTTTGGTGAATTTTTGAAACCATTCTAAAAAGACAAAACCGAACCTGTTGAATACTTTAACTTCCACTATAGGGCGTTGTGGGGGAATAATGTTCTTTACAATCCTATTTTCCGAGAGATCAAACATATTAAAAAATATCCTCCGAGTTAGTGACCCGGGGTACACACCTGAGTGTAATTTTGGTGATTTCTTAAAATCAAACAAAGGATGCCTTTTCTGGGTGCCAAGTAGACTTAAGGTTCCTATGCAATGATATCTAGATGGTCCAAGTTCATTGTGATGCTATTTTTCTAAAGATTACAACAATTCTATAAAACCTCTATGTTCAGTTACCCCCGGTACACGCCCGTGAGGCATTTTTGGTGAATATTTAAAACCATTCTAAAGGGAAGTCGAACCTGTGGAAGGCTTTAGTTTCCACTATTGGGTAACCTTAGGGTCAAATGTGCTTTACAGTTCCACTTTTTAAGAAATCAAACCAATTGTCAAAAATCCCCCGAGTTAGTGAACCGGGGTACACGCCTGAGTATTAATTGTGAGACTTCTTGAAATCAAACTAAGGAGGCCTCTTGTGGACCCAAAGTAGACTTCAGGTTCCTAAGCATTGATTTCTCCACAGTCGAATTTCATTTTGACGCCATTTTTCTTTAGAGTTCAACAATTATTAAAAATCTCTATGTTCAGTGACCCCCGGTACACGCCCGTGAGGCATTTTTGGTGAATTTTTGAAACCATTCTAAAAAGGCGAAACCGAACCTGGGGAAGACTTTAACTTCCACTATTGGGTATTTTGGGGGAATAATGTCCTTTACAGTCCTATTTCCTAAGAGATCAAACATATTATAAAATATCCTCCGAGTTAGTGACCCTTGGTACATACCTGAGTGTAATTTTGGTGATTTCTTAAAATTAAACTAAGGATGCCTTTTCTGGTTGCCAAGTAGACTTAAGGTTCCTATGCAATGATATCTAGATGGTCCAAGTTCATTGTGACGCTATTTTTCTAAAGATTACAACAATTCTTTAAAACCTCTATGTTCAGTGACCCCCGGTACACGCCCGTGAGGCATTTTTGGTGAATATTTGAAACCATTCTAAATGGGATAGTCGAACCTGTGGAAGGCTTTAGTTTCCACTATTGGGTTACCTTAGGGTCAAATGTGCTTTACAGTGCCACTTTTTGAGAAATTAAACCTATTTTGAAAAATCCCCCGAGTTAGTGAACCGGGGTACACGCCTGAGTATTAATTCAGAGACTTCTTGAAATCGAACTAAGGAGGCCTCTTTTGGACCCCAAGTAGACTTCAGGTTCCTAAGCATTGATTTCTCCACAGTCGAATTTCATTTTGACGCCATTTTTCTTTAGAGTTCAACAATTCTTTAAAATCTCTATGTTTCCTGACCCCCGGTACACGCCCGTGAGGCATTTTTGGTGAATTTTTGAAACCATTCTAAAAAGGCAAAATCGAACCTGTGGAAGACTTTAACTTCCACTATTGGGCGTTGTGGGGGAATAATGTGCTTTACAGTCCTATTTCCTAAGAGATCAAATATATTATAAAATATCCTCCGAGTTAGTGACCCGGGGTACACACCTGAGTGTAATTTTGGTGATTTCTTAAAATCAAACTAAGCATGCCTTTTCTGGTTGCCAAGTAGACTTAAGGTTCCTATGCAATGATATCTAGATGGTCCAAGTTCATTGTGACACTATTTTTCTAAAGATTACAACAATTCTATAAAACCTCTATGTTCAGTGACCCCCGGTACACGCACGTGAGGCATTTTTGGTGAATATTTGAAACCATTCTAAATGGGATAGTCGAACCTGTGGAAGGCTTTAGTTTCCACTATTGGGTTACCTTAGGGTAAAATGTGCTTTACAGTGCCACTTTTTGAGAAATTAAACCTATTTTGAAAAATCCCCCGAGTTAGTGAACCGGGGTACACGCCTGAGTATTAATTCAGAGACTTCTTGAAATCGAACTAAGGAGGCCTCTTTTGGACCCCAAGTAGACTTAAGGTTCCTAAGCATTGATTTCTCCACAGTCGAATTTCATTTTGACGTCATTTTTCTTTAGAGTTCAACAATTCTGTAAGATCTCTATGTTCAGTGACCACCGGTACACGCCCGTGAGGCATTTTTGGTGAATTTTTGAAACCATTCTAAAAAGACAAAATCGAACCTGTGGAAAACATTAACTTCCACTATTGGGCGTTGTGGGGGAATAATGTGCTTTACAGTCATATTTTCTGAGAGATCAAACATATTATAAAATATCCTCTGAGTTAGTGACCCGGGGTACACACCGGAGTGTAATTTTGGTGATTTCTTAAAATCAAACTAAGGATGGCTTTTCTGGTTGCCAAGTAGACTTAAGGTTCCTATGCAATGATATCTAGATGGTCCAAGTTCATTGTGGCACTATTTTTCTAAAGATTACAACAATTCTATAAAACCTCTATGTTCAGTGACCCCCGGTACACGCCCATGAGGCATTTTTGGTGAATATTTGAAACCTTTCTAAATGGGATAATCGAACCTGTGAAAGGCTTTAGTTTCCACTATTGGGCTACTTTAGGGTCAAATGTGCTTTACAATGCCACTTTTTGAGAAATCATACCTATTTTCAAAAATCCCCCGAGTTAGTGAACCGGGGTACAAGCCAGAGTATTAATTCGGAGACTTCTTGCAATCCAACTAAGGAGGCCTCTTGTGGACCCCAAGTAGACTTCACGTTCCTAAGCATTGATTTCTCCACAGTCGAATTTCATTTTGACTCCATTTTTCTTTACAGTTCAACAATTCTTTAAAATCTCTATGTTCAGTGACCCCCGGTACAAGCCCGTGAGGCATTTTTGGTGAATTTTTGAAACAATTCTAAAAAGACAAAAACGAACCTGTTGAATACTTTAACTTCCACTATAGGGCGTTGTGGGGGAATAATGTTCTTTACAGTCCTATTTTCCGAGAGATCAAACATATTAAAAAATATCCTCCGAGTTAGTGACCCGGGGTACACACCTGAGTGTAATTTTGGTGATTTCTTAAAATCAAACAAAGGATGCCTTTTCTGGGTGCCAAGTAGACTTAAGGTTCCTATGCAATGATATCTAGATGGTCCAAGTTCATTGTGATGCTATTTTTCTAAAGATTACAACAATTCTATAAAACCTCTATGTTCAGTTACCCCCGGTACACGCCCGTGAGGCATTTTTGGTGAATCTTTAAAACCATTCTAAAGGGAAGTCGAACCTGTGGAAGGCTTTAGTTTCCACTATTGGGTAACCTTAGGGTCAAATGTGCTTTACAGTTCCACTTTTTAAGAAATCAAACCTATTGTCAAAAATCCCCCGAGTTAGTGAACCGGGGTACACGCCTGAGTATTAATTGTGAGACTTCTTGAAATCAAACTAAGGAGGCCTCTTGTGGACCCAAAGTAGACTTCAGGTTCCTAAGCATTGATTTCTCCACAGTCGAATTTCATTTTGACGCCATTTTTCTTTAGAGTTCAACAATTATTAAAAATCTCTATGTTCAGTGACCCCCGGTACACGCCCGTGAGGCATTTTTGGTGAATTTTTGAAACCATTCTAAAAAGGCGAAACCGAACCTGGGGAAGACTTTAACTTCCACTATTGGGTATTTTGGGGGAATAATGTCCTTTACAGTCCTATTTCCTAAGAGATCAAACATATTATAAAATATCCTCCGAGTTAGTGACCCTTGGTACATACCTGAGTGTAATTTTGGTGATTTCTTAAAATTAAACTAAGGATGCCTTTTCTGGTTGCCAAGTAGACTTAAGGTTCCTATGCAATGATATCTAGATGGTCCAAGTTCATTGTAACGCTATTTTTCTAAAGATTACAACAATTCTATAAAACCTCTATGTTCAGTGACCCCCGGTACACGCCCGTGAGGCATTTTTGGTGAATATTTGAAACCATTCTAAATGGGATAGTCGAACCTGTGGAAGGCTTTAGTTTCCACTATTGGGTTACCTTAGGGTCAAATGTGCTTTACAGTGCCACTTTTTGAGAAATTAAACCTATTTTGAAAAATCCCCCGAGTTAGTGAACCGGGGTACACGCCTGAGTATTAATTCAGAGACTTCTTGAAATCGAACTAAGGAGGCCTCTTTTGGACCCCAAGTAGACTTCAGGTTCCTAAGCATTGATTTCTCCACAGTCGAATTTCATTTTGACGCCATTTTTATTTAGAGTTCAACAATTCTTTAAAATCTCTATGTTCACTGACCCCCGGTACAAGCCCGTGAGGCATTTTTGGTGAATTTTTGAAACCATTCTAAAAAGGCAAAATCGAACCTGTGGAAGACTTTAACTTCCACTATTGGGCGTTTTGGGGGAATAATGTGCTTTACAGTCCTATTTTCTAAGAGATCAAATATATTATAAAATATCCTCCGAGTTAGTGACCCGGGGTACACACTTGAGTGTAATTTTGGTGATTTCTTAAAATCAAACAAAGGATGCCTTTTCTGGGTGCAAAGTAGACTTAAGGTTCCTATGCAATGATATCTAGATGGTCCAAGTTCATTGTGACACTATTTTTCTAAAGATTACAACAATTCTATAAATCCTCTATGTTTAATGACCCCCGGTACACGCCCGTGAGGCATTTTTGGTGAAAATTTAAAACCATTCTAAATGGGATAGTCGAACCTGTGGAAGGCTTTAGTTTCCACTATTGGGTTACCTTAGGGTCAAATGTGCTTTACAGTGCCACTTTTTGAGAAATCAAACCTATTTTCAAAAATCCCCCGAGTTAGTGAACTGGGGTACACGCCTGAGTATTAATTATGAGACTTCTTGAAATCAAACTAAGGAGGCCTCTTGTGGACCCCAAGTAGACTTTAGGTTCCTAAGCATTGATTTCTCCACCGTCGAATTTCATTTTGACGTCATTTTTCTTTAGAGTTCAACAATTCTTTATGATCTCTATGTTCAGTGACCTCCGGTACACGCCCGTGAGGCATTTTTGGTGAATTTTTGAAACCATTCTAAAAAGGCAAAATCGAACCTGTGGAAGACATTAACTTCCACTATTGGGCGTTGTGGGGGAATAATGTGCTTTACAGTCATATTTTCTGAGAGATCAAACATATTATAAAATATCCTCTGAGTTAGTGACCCGGGGTACACACCGGAGTGTAATTTTGGTGATTTCTTAAAATCAAACTAAGGATGGCTTTTCTGGTTGCCAAGTAGACTTAAGGTTCCTATGCAATGATATCTAGATGGTCCAAGTTCATTGTGGCGCTATTTTTCTAAAGATTACAACAATTCTATAAAACCTCTATGTTCAGTGACCCCCGGTACACGCCCGTGAGGCATTTTTGGTGAATATTTGAAACCATTCTAAATGGGATAGTCGAACCTGTGGAAGGCTTTAGTTTCCACTATTGGGTTACCTTAGGGTCAAATGTGCTTTACAGTGCCACTTTTTGAGAAATCAAACCTATTTTCAAAAATCCCCCGAGTTAGTGAACTGGGGTACACGCCTGAGTATTAATTGTGAGACTTCTTGAAATCAAACTAAGGAGGCCTCTTGTGGACCCCAAGTAGACTTCAGGTTCCTAAGCATTGATTTCTCCACAGTCGAATTTCATTTTGACGCCATTTTTCTTTAGAGTTCAACAATTATTAAAAATCTCTATGTTCAGTGACCTCCGGTACACGCCCGTGAGGCATTTTTGGTGAATTTTTGAAACCATTCTAAAAAGGCGAAACCGAACCTGGGGAAGACTTTAACTTCCACTATTGGGTATTTTGGGGGAATAGTGTCCTTTACAGTCCTATTTCCTAAGAGATCAAACATATTATAAAATATCCTCCGAGTTAGTGACCCTTGGTACATACCTGAGTGTAATTTTGGTGATTTCTTAAAATTAAACTAAGGATGCCTTTTCTGGTTGCCAAGTAGACTTAAGGTTCCTATGCAATGATATCTAGATGGTTCAAGTTCATTGTAACGCTATTTTTCTAAAGATTACAACAATTCTATAAAACCTCTATGTTCAGTGACCCCCGGTACACGCCCGTGAGGCATTTTTGGTGAATATTTGAAACCATTCTAAATGGGATAGTCGAACCTGTGGAAGGCTTTAGTTTCCACTATTGGGTTACCTTAGGGTCAAATGTGCTTTACAGTGCCACTTTTTGAGAAATTAAACCTATTTTGAAAAATCCCCCGAGTTAGTGAACCGGGGTACACGCCTGAGTATTAATTCAGAGACTTCTTGAAATCGAACTAAGGAGGCCTCTTTTGGACCCCAAGTAGACTTCAGGTTCCTAAGCATTGATTTTCCACAGTCGAATTTCATTTTGACGCCATTTTTATTTAGAGTTCAACAATTCTTTAAAATCTCTATGTTTACTGACCCTCGGTACAAGCCCATGAGGCATTTTTGGTGAATTTTTGAAACCATTCTAAAAAGGCAAAATCGAACCTGTGGAAGACTTTAACTTCCACTATTGGGCGTTGTGGGGGAATAATGTGCTTTACAGTCCTATTTTCTAGGAGATCAAATATATTATAAAATATCCTCCGAGTTAGTGACCCGGGGTACACACTTGAGTGTAATTTTGGTGATTTCCTAAAATCAAACTAAGCATGCCTTTTCTGGGTGCAAAGTAGACTTAAGGTTCCTATGCAATGATATCTAGATGGTCCAAGTTCATTGTGACACTATTTTTCTAAAGATTACAACAATTCTATAAATCCTCTATGTTTAATGACCCCCGGTACACGCCCGTGAGGCATTTTTGGTGAAAATTTGAAACCATTCTAAATGGGATAGTCGAACCTGTGGAAGGCTTTAGTTTCCACTATTGGGTTACCTTAGGGTCAAATGTGCTTTACAGTGCCACTTTTTTAGAAATCAAACCTATTTTCAAAAATCCCCCGAGTTAGTGAACTGGGGTACACGCCTGAGTATTAATTATGAGACTTCTTGAAATCAAACTAAGGAGGCCTCTTGTGGACCCCAAGTAGACTTTAGGTTCCTAAGCATTGATTTCTCCACCGTCAAATTTCATTTTGACGTCATTTTTCTTTAGAGTTCAACAATTCTTTATGATCTCTATCTTCAGTGACCTCCGGTACACGCCCGTGAGGCATTTTTGGTGAATTTTTGAAACCATTCTAAAAAGGCAAAATCGAACCTGTGGAAGACATTAACTTCCACTATTGGGCGTTGTGGGGGAATAATGTGCTTTACAGTCATATTTTCTGAGAGATCAAACATATTATAAAATATCCTCTGAGTTAGTGACCCGGGGTACACACCGGAGTGTAATTTTGGTGATTTCTTAAAATCAAACTAAGGATGGCTTTTCTGGTTGCCAAGTAGACTTAAGGTTCCTATGCAATGATATCTAGATGGTCCAAGTTCATTGTGGCGCTATTTTTCTAAAGATTACAACAATTCTATAAAACCTCTATGTTCAGTGACCCCCGGTACACGCCCATGAGGCATTTTTGGTGAATATTTGAAACCATTCTAAATGGGATAGTCGAACCTGTGGAAGGATTTAGTTTCCCCTATTGGGTTACCTTAGAGTCAAATGTGCTTTACAGTGTCAGTTTTTGAGAAATCAAACCTATTTTCACAAATCCCCCGAGTTAGTGAACCGGGGTACACACCTGAGTATTGATTCGGAGACTTCTTGAAATCTAACTAAGGAGGCCTCTGGTGGACCCCAAGTAGACTTCAGGTTCCTAAGCATTGATTTCTCCACAGTCGAATTTCATTTTGACGCTATTTTTCTTTAGAGTTCAACAATTCTTTAAAATCTCTATGTTCAATGACCCCCAGTACACGCCCGTGAGGCATTTTTGGTGAGTTTTTGAAACCATTCTAAAAAGGAAAAATCGAACCTGTGGAAAACTTTAACTTGCACTATTGGGCATTGTGGGGGAATAATGTGCTATACAGTCCTATTTTCTGAGAGATCAAACATATTATAAAATATCCTCCGAGTTAGTGACCCGGGGTACACACCTGAGTGTAATTTTGGTGATTTCTTAAAATCAAACAAAGGATGCCTTTTCTGGTTGCCAAGTAGACTTAAGCTTCGTATGCAATGATATCTGGATGGTCCAAGTTCATATTGACGCTATTTTTCTAAAGATTACAACAATTCTATAAAACCTCTATGTTCAGTGACCCCCGGTACACGCCCGTGAGGCATTTTTGGTGAATATTTGAAACCATTCTAAATGGGATAGTCGAATCTGTGGAAGGCTTTAGTTTCCACTATTGGGTTACCTTAGGGTCAAATGTGCTTTACAGTGCCACTTTTTGAGAAATCAAACCTATTTTCAAAAATCCCCCGAGCAAGTGAACCGGGGTACACGCCTGAGTATTAATTGTGAGACTTCTTGAAATCAAACTAAGGAGGCCTCTTGTGGACCCCAAGTAGACTTCATGTTCCTAAGCATTGATTTCTCCACTGTCGAATTTAATTTTGACGCCATTTTTCTTTACAGTTCAACAATTCTTTAAAATCTCTATGTTCACTGACCCCCGGTACAAGCCCGTGAGGTATTTTTGGTGAATTTTTGAAACCATTCTAAAAAGGCAAAATCGAACATGTGGAAGACTTTAACTTCCACTATTGGGCGTTGTGGGGGAATAATGTGCTTTACAGTCCTATTTTCTGAGAGATCAAACATATTATAAAATATCCTCCGAGTAAGTGACCCGGGGTACACACCTGAGTGTAATTTTGGTGATTTCTTAAAATCAAACTAAGGATTCCTTTTCTGGTTGCCAAGTAGACTTAAGGTTCCTATGCAATGATATCTAGATGGTCCAAGTTCATTTTGGCGCTATTTTTATAAAGATTACAACAATTTTATAAAACCTCTATGTTCAGTGACCCCCGGTACACACCCGTGAGGCATTTTTGGTGAATATTTGAAACCATTCTAAATGGGATAGTCGAACCTGTGGAAGACTTTAGTTTCCACTATTGGGTTACCTTAGGGTCAAATGGGCTTTACAGTGCCACTTTTTGAGAAATCAAACCTATTTTCAAAAATCCCCCGAGTTAGTAAACCGTGGTACACGCCTGAGTATTAATTCGGAGACTTCTTGCAATCGAAAAAAGGAGTCCTCTTTTTGACCCCAAGTAGACTTCAGGTTCCTAAGCATTGATTTCTCCACAGTCGAATTTCATTTTGACGCCATTTTTCTTTAGAGTTCAACAATTCTTTAAAATCTCTATGTTCAGTGACCCCCGGTACAAGCCTGTGGGGCATTTTTTGGTGAATTTTTGAAACCATTCTAAAAAGGAAAAATCGAACCAGTGGAAGACTTTAACTTCCACTATTGGGCGTTGTGGGGGAATAATGCGATTTACAGTCCTATTTTCTGAGAGATCAAGCATATTATAAAATAGGGAAATTCCCGTTGGTATACTAGTGAATTTATGAAATCCCACTGGTATACCACTAACTTTAAAAATCCCAAATAAATACTTAAATTTCTGTAGTAATTAATTAGGTGACATTTTTTTGGTGTAATGCCCTAATTTTTTAACTGTGGTTAACCCCCTAGGATTATTACCCCCAACCGTACACTAATGGCCCACTAACCCCTCTCCTCGTTCCTCTTTCTTCTTTCTCATGAAACTCTTCGACTTCCCATTGAACACTCTGCTTCATCACCCATAATTCTCCATATTTTTTGGAAAAAACCACGATTTGGTAGCGTTTCTGGAGGCACAGTTGGATTTGCGTTCTAGATATTGGGTTAGATTTCATTTTCTTTCCTTGTTTTTTTTTCCGATTTCGAACTGTTCTTGGTTTGTGGGTTTGATGATTTTTTCATGGAACCAGCATATTTGGTGTTGTAATGGCTGATTTAGTTTCATGAATGATGTAGTTGAACTCTGAAATTTTGAATTATGATTAATAGCACATTGCTTGATGCTTTTTGTGCGTTTTTTTGGTATGTGGTTGTTGGTTATCTTTATTGCCATGATCATGAATTTTTTTTGATTTTTTTCTGGAATATATTGCCATATATGGATCTGTTAGTTTTGTTAAGGTTATATTTTGTCTAAATTTTGGATTTTTTGATATGCATTGTTATTAAAATCTTGCTGTTATGGTTCATTATTGTATAGGTGAGTGAAAAATGGGAGATAATCTTGTATTAAGGTTTCAATATAAAGGCAAAGATACTAATGTAGTTGTGGATGATGTTGACAAGCTTAATTTGCTGGACTTAATTAATGATTATTGGGAGGCAGCAAACAAGGAACAAAACCCAATCCCCAAATACCCAAACTTCACATATTTGCACAAAATGAAACAGTGTCCATTGAACACTGATGTACATCTGCTTCAGTTGCTTACTGACATACCTAGAAGGGACTTGATTCACATTTGGGTAGCAGAGTCAACCAAACCCACAGCAGTTGTTGTAGTTGCTATTAGCCTTAGGCCCATCACAGAACACAATGAGACTAATATTGAACCTTCCCCCAAATCACCAACAAAGCTTCAAACTCCTAGGAGGAGTTTCAGATTAATGCAAGATGTTGTAGTTGTGAACCCTGATGGTACACCTATTGACAGTGGGCTTACCCTGACACACCATCATTCCCCTCAAACAATGACTTATGATGTTGGGAGTCTAAATGAGCCACCATCACCTAATGCCATTAATGACATTGTGCTTGACAATTTAGAGTATTGGAAAGATATTGAGATTGAGCCTTTTGAGGGAGATATTGGGTCAGATAGAGGGAGAGGCAAACAAAAGATAAGGGGTTCAGGGAGAGGGAGGGGAGCAGGGCATGGGAGGGGTGCAGGGATTGGGAGGAGTGCTGGGAGGTCAGGGAGAGGTGCTGGGAGGGCAGGGAGAGGTGCAGGGAGGGGAGGGAGGGCAGGGAGAGGTGCAGGGAGGGGAGGGAGAGCTCAGGGAGATGTGGAAGTGATGCCAACCCAAACTGTAACACAAGAAATAGCACAGTCTTCCAATTTTCAAACACAATCCCCACTTTTCAAAAAAAGGGTGCCAAAAACCACAGCCAAGAAGAGAGGAACCTGGGCTGCTCCTGTTGAAAATGCTCCCAAGAGGAGGGGTAGGGTCAGAGCTTTATCTATGAGCCTCAGAACTGACCATGATGCTGATTTTGGTGAAGAGGGTGCAAGTTATGATCCAAGTGTGATTGTTGGAAGTGAGAGTGATGAAACCATATCATTAGATGATGAGAGTGAGCATTTACAGGATGAGGCTATTGACCTTGGTAATGAAATTACACCCACAATACATGATGACTTTGATGCATTTGAGGGCCCAATCTGGCAGGATGACTGTGATGATTTTGAGAACTACATCCAAAGACTTTACAACAATGGAGAGTTCTACAAAGATGAAGGCTTTGGCAATATTGTCCTAAAACCATGGCTTCTGTTCTGTGATAAGCAGCATTGCAAGGATGTGATCAGAGATTATTGTATTCAATCTGGCTTCTCTATTGTGGTTGAGAGGGCAGGGAGTATGCAATATACAGTCATATGTAGTGATTCAAGGTGTCAGTGGAGGTTACATTCCTCTAGGTTAGTTGATGGAGTTACATGGGAAATAAAGTCTATAGAACCAAGTGAGCATACCTACCTAGGGATTGAAACTGATAACACTATGGTCAATGCTCATTGGGCTGCTAAGGTTCTCATTGAAGACATAAGGGCAAACAATGAGATTCCAGGTAAAGCACTTAATGAGTTGCTTTGGGAGAGATACAAAGTGCAAATGAAGAAAAGCACACTTTACAGAGCAAAAAATACAGCCCTGCACTTGATTCATGGGGGTTATGACACTTCATACTCTTTCCTCCCTACCTACTGTGAGGTCATCAAACAGACCAACCCATCATCTACTGCTCATTGTGCCTGGAACCCCCCAAACCATGTTGAGAGACCACTTTGTTTTAGTTCAATTTTCATTTCATTCAAAGCATGTTTGGATGGTGTTGTTGCTGGTTGTAGGGGTCTTATTGGGGTTGATGGTACCTTTTTGAAAGGTAATTATGGGGGTGTGTTGTTGTCAGCTATAGCCATGGATGGGAACAATGAAATGTTCCCATTGGCATGGGCTATAGTCTCAGGAGAGGATGAACAAACATGGAGGTTCTTTTTGTATCACTTAAAAAATGTTCTGCAAGGCAGTGAAAGAGGGGACAATTGGTGCATAATCTCAGATAGGCATAAGGTATATTTTCCTTGCTTTTATTCTGTATTTTAATAAAGTTACATATATGCTTGTTTGACTGTGATGCTGAGTTGATGAACTGATGTACAGGCCATAGACAAAGCATGCTCTGATCTTTGGCCAGAAGTTGAGAGAAGGTTCTGTGCTAAACATTTGAGTGTCAATTGGAAGAATGTGTTCAGTGGGCCCAAGATGTGGCAATTATTCTGGCTGGCAGCAGGAGCATACTCAGATTTCACTTTCAAGAAAGCTATGACACAAATAGAGAAGCACAAGCCTGGTGGAAGAATTTGGCTAGCAAACCTAGGTGATCAAGGGAGATGGTCCAAACACAAGTTCAATCCAGCTTTCAAGTGTGATGTCAATAAAACCAACTTTGTTGAAAGCTTTAATGCCACATTAGGGACTGACAGGAGTAGGCCAGTGCTGACATTACTGGAGAGTAAGTTCATCTTTATTGAAATGCTGAACTGATCTATGAAACTATATTGAGTGAACTGATCTTAATCACTCTTTGTTCACTTGCAGATGTGAGAAGAGTCACTATGGTAAGATTAGCTACAAGAAGAGAGTTATGTGAGCAATGGAGCAGGAATGATGTATGTCCAAACATAGTGAAGAGAGTTCAAGTGTTGTGCAATGAGTCCAGAACATGTAGGGCATCTTTGTCTAGTAAGGGGGAGTATGAAATAGGAGATGGTAAGTCCCAGCTGCATGTGAGTTTGAACAATCACACCTGTAAGTGCAACCAATGGCAGCTTACAGGAATTCCATGTAAACATGGAATGAGGGCTATACTGCATGCTGGGTTAGACCCCATGAGATTTGTACATGAATGGTACTCCGTCCAGAGGTATAAGATGGCCTATGGTGCTGGGATTAAGCCAATACCAGACAAGGACCAATGGCCAGCAACTGAGCTTCCTGCTATTGAACCACCAGTCCTCAAAAGAAGAGTGGGAAGGCCTGTTAAAAATAGAAGAAGAGGGGAAGAGGAACAAAGAAAGGGAAAAAGGAGCAAGACATACAGATGTGGTAGGTGTGGTGAGTTTGGGCACAACATTAATAGCTGTCAAAATGGCCCAATTAAGAAGCAAAAAAAGCAAAACCAAGGCAAAGGAAAGGATATGGCACAGTCATCTACACAAGCATCTACACAAGCATCCAAGAAAGGCAAAGGGAGCAATAGGAAGTGAAGTGAAGTGAAAGGGAGCACTGGTTTATATTAGGATTTTGCACTTTTGCCACTTTTGTTAATACTTTTTGCCATCTTTTTCTGTCCAAACATGTGAATTAGAACAAGTTAGGCTATGCATTTTGGCTGTTTCTGGTCCTATTACCCAAGTAATGTCAATCCAAGTGTTTTTCAACATTAGCATGTAATGTTATCTGATACAAGTATATTCAACTTGTTAAATTATTGTTCAGTTAATTTATGAACAAAGACAAAAAATCATGAGCAATGAAATCCTTTCTTCAATTAATCATAAACACTTACAAACACTAATCCATCCAAACAAACCCTAACAAACAATAACACTACCAACAACCCCAAAAGAAAAGCCCTTACAGATTTACTGAACAAACCCAATCTTTTCTACTTAAGCATTACACAAATTAATAACACCATATACAACAAAGCACCAATCTTTACAGGGATATTTGTTGTTCTTGCGAACCCTTCAATTGCAATTCGCAGGCCACCAACTTCTGTCCCCCAATCAGGATTTCTTGATGCACCTGACTGAAGCTCCACCATATCCTCTTCGTAAACCCAATCAAATTCCCCGCATCCAGCGCATTTATAGAACGGCCTCCCAGGATTGTTCTTCGAACGAGAAACCTTCACATCGTAAAACTGAGAACAACTGCACTGCTTGAATTTAACCAATTTACCTTGAAGATTGTTCCCCGTCGAGCATGAACCACGAGTGTAATTTGACATGGCAGCAAAATGCAGAGAGGAGAGCAACAGAGAGAGAGAGGAGAGCAGAGGATGATAGAGTAAGAAAGAAGGATACGAAGGGGGTTAGCAGAGGATGATAGAGAAAGAAAGAAGGATACGAATGGGGGGTTAATTTTTAGATTTTAGGGTTTTAATTAGGGGGGTAATTTTCAATTGACCATGGTTAACATCTTCAATGGATAATTAGGGCATTAAACCAAAAAAATGTCACCTAATTAATTACTACAGAAATTAAAGTATTTATTTGGGATTTTTAAACTTAGTGCTATACCAGTGGGATTTCATAAATTCACTAGTATACCAATGGGAATTTCCCTATAAAATATCCTTCGAGTTTGTGACCCGGGGTACACACTTGAGTGTAATTTTGGTGATTTCTTAAAATCAAACTAAGGATGCCTTTTCTGGGTGCCAAGTAGACTTAAGGTTCCTATGCAATGATATCTAGATGGTCCAATTTCATTGTGACGCTATTTTTCTAAAGATTACAATAATTCTATAAAACCTCTATGTTCAGTGACCCCGGTACACGCCCGTGAAGCATTTTTGGTGAATATTTGAAACCATTCTAAATGGGATAATCGAACCTGTGGAAGGCTTTAGTTTCCACTATTGGGTTACCTTAGGGTCAAATGTGCTTTACAGTGCCACTTTTTGATAAATCAAATCTATTTTCAAAAATCCCCTGAGCTAGTGAACCGGGGTACACGCCTGAGTATTAATTGTGAGACTTCTTGAAATCAAACTAAGGAGGCCTCTTGTGGACCCCAAGTAGACTTCAGGTTCCTAAGCATTGAATTCTCCACAGTCGAATTTCATTTTGACGCCATTTTTCTTTAGAGTTCAACAATTCTTTAAGATCTCTATGTTCAATGACCCCCGGTACACGCCCGTGAGGCATTTTTGGTGAATTTTTGAAACCATTCTAAAAAGGCAAAATCGAACTTGTGGAAGACTTTAACTTCCACTATTGGGCGTTGTGGGGGAATAATGTGCTTTACAGTCCTATTTTCTGAGAGATCAAACATATTATAAAATATCCTCCGAGTTAGTGACCCGGGGTACACACCTGGGTGTAATTTTGGTGATTTCTTAAAATCAAACAAAGGATGCCTTTTCTAGTTGCCAAGTAGACTTAAGTTTCCTATGCAATGAGATCTAGATGGTCCAAGTTCATTGTGACGCTATTTTTCTAAAGATTAGAACAATTCTATAAAACCTCTATGTTCAGTGACCCCCGGTACACGCCCGTGTGGTATTTGGTGAATATTTGAAACCATTCTAAATGGGATCGTCGAACCTGTGGAAGGATTTAGTTTCCCCTATTGGGTTACCTTAGGGTCAAATGTGCTTTACAGTGCCACTTTTTGAGAAATCAAACCTATTTTCAAAAATCCACCGAGTTAGTGAACCTGGGTACACGCCTGAGTATTAATTGTGAGACTTGTTGAAATCAAACTAAGGAGGCCTCTTGTGGACCCCAAGTAGACTTCAGGTTCCTAAGCATTGATTCCTCCACAGTCGAATTTCATTTTGACGCCATTTTTCTTTAGAGTTCAATAATTCTTTAAGATCTCTATGTTTAGTGACCCCCGGTACACGCCCGTGAGGCATTTTTGGTGAATTTTTGAAACCATTCTAAAAAGGCAAAATCGAACCTGTGGAAGACTTTAACTTCCACTATTGGGCGTTGTGGGGGAATAATGTGCTTTACAGTCCTATTTTCTGAGAGATCAAACATATTGTAAAATATCCTCCGAGTTAGTGACCCGGGGTACACACTTGAGTGTAATTTTTGTGATTTATTAAAATCAAACTAAGGATGCCTTTTCTGGGTGCCAAGTAGACTTAAGGTTCCTATGCAATCATATCTAGATGGTCCAAGTTCATTGTGACGCTATTTTTCTAAAGATTACAACAATTCCATAAAACCTCTATGTTCAGTGACCCCGGTACACGCCCGTGAGGCATTTTTGGTGAATATTTGAAACCATTCTAAATGGGATCGTCGAACCTGTGGAAGGCTTTAGTTTCCACTATTGGGTTACCTTAGGGTCAAATGTGCTTTACAGTGCTACTTTTTACAAAATCAAACCTATTTTCATAAATCCCCCGAGCAAGTGAACCGGGGTACACGCCTGAGTATTAATTGTGAGACTTCTTGAAATCAAACTAAGGAGGCCTCTTGTGGACCCCAAGTAGACTTCAGGTTCCTGAGCATTGATTTCTCTACAGTCGAATTTCATTTTGACGCCATTTTTCTTTAGAGTTCAACAATTCTTTAAGATCTCTATGTTCAGTGACCCCCGGTACACGCCCGTGAGGCATTTTTGGTGAATTTTTGAAACCATTCTAAAAAGGAAAAATCGAACCTGTGGAAGACTTTAACTTCCAATATTGGGCGTTGTGGGGGAATAATGTGCTTTACAGTCCTATTTTCTGAGAGATTAAACATATTATAAAATATCCTCCGAGTTAGTGACCAGGGGTACACACCTGGGTGTAATTTTGGTGATTTCTTAAAATCAAACAAAGGATGCCTTTTCTAGTTGCCAAGTAGACTTAAGGTTCCTATGCAATGAGATCTAGATGGTCCAAGTTCATTGTGACGCTATTTTTCTAAAGATTAGAACAATTCTATAAAACCTCTATGTTCAGTGACCCCCGGTACACGCCCGTGTGGCATTTTTGGTGAATATTTGAAACCATTCTAAATGGGATCGTCGAACGTTTGGAAGGCTTTAGTTTCCCCTATTGGGTTACCTTAGGGTCAAATGTGCTTTACAGTGCCACTTTTTGAGAAATCAAACCTATTTTCAAAAATCCCCCGAGTTAGTGAACCTGGGTACACGCCTGAGTATTAATTGTGAGACTTGTTGAAATCAAACTAAGGAGGCCTCTTGTGGACCCCAAGTAGACTTCAGGTTCCTAAGCATTGATTTCTCCACAGTCGAATTTCATTTTGACGCTATTTTTCTTTAGAGTTCAACAATTCTTTAAGATCTCTATGTTCAATGACCCCCGGTACACGCCCGTGAGGCATTTTTGGTGAATTTTTGAAACCATTCTAAAAAGGAAAAATCAAACCTGTGGAAGACTTTAACTTCCAATATTGGGCGTTGTGGGGGAATAATGTGCTTTACAGTCCTATTTTCTGAGAGATTAAACATATTATAAAATATCCTCCGAGTTAGTGACCAGGGGTACACACCTGGGTGTAATTTTGGTGATTTCTTAAAATCAAACAAAGGATGCCTTTTCTGGTTGCCAAGTAGACTTAAGGTTCTTATGCAATGATATCTAGATGGTCCAGGTTCATTGTGGCGCTATTTTTCTAAAGATTAGAACAATTCTATAAAACCTCTATGTTCAGTGACCCCAGGTCCCCGTGAGGCATTTTTGGTGAATATTTGAAACCATTCTAAATGGGATAGGCGAACCTGTGGAAGTCTTTAGTTTCCACTATTAGGTTACCTTAGGGTCAAATGTGGTTTACAGTGCCACTTTTTGAGAAATCAAACCTATTTTCAAAAATCCCCCGAGCAAGTGAACCGGGGTACACGCCTGAGTATTAATTGTGAGACTTCTTGAAATCAAACTAAGGAGGCCTCTTGTGGACCCCAAGTAGACTTCAGGTTCCTAAACATTGATTTCTCCACAGTCGAATTTCATTTTGACGTCATTTTTCTTTAGAGTTGAACAATTCTTTAAAATCTTTATGTTCAGTGACCCCCGGTACACGCCCGTGAGGCATTTTTTGTGAATTTTTGAAACCATTCTAAAAAGGCAAAATCGAACCTGTGGAAGGTTTTAACTTCCACTATTGGGCGCCCTGTGGGAATAATATGCTTTACAGTCCTGTTTTCTGAGAAATCAAACATATTATAAAATATCCTCCGAGTTAGTGACCCGGGGTACACAACTGAGTGTAATTTTGGTGATTTCTTAAAATCAAACAAAGGATGCCTTTTCTGGTTGCCAAGTAGACTTAAGGTTCTTATGCAATGATATCTAGATGGTCCAGGTTCATTGTGGCGCTATTTTTCTAAAGATTAGAACAATTCTATAAAACCTCTATGTTCAGTGACCCCAGGTCCCCGTGAGGCATTTTTGGTGAATATTTGAAACCATTCTAAATGGGATAGGCGAACCTGTGGAAGTCTTTAGTTTCCACTATTAGGTTACCTTAGGGTCAAATGTGGTTTACAGTGCCACTTTTTGAGAAATCAAACCTATTTTCAAAAATCCCCCGAGCAAGTGAACCGGGGTACACGCCTGAGTATTAATTGTGAGACTTCTTTAAATCAAACTAAGGAGCGAGGCCTCTTGTGGACTCCAAGTAGACTTCAGGTTCCTGAGCATTGATTTCTCTACAGTCGAATTTCATTTTGACGCAATTTTTCTTTAGAGTTCAACAATTCTTTAAGATCTCTATGTTCAATGACCCCCGGTACATGCCCGTGAGGCATTTTTGGTGAATTTTTGAAACCATTCTAAAAAGGAAAAATCGAACCTGTGGAAGACTTTAACTTCCACTATTGGGCATTGTGGGGGAATAATGTGCTTTACAGTCCTATTTTCTGAGAGATCAAACATATTATAAAATATCCTCCGAGTTAGTGACTCGGGGTACACACCTGAGTGTAATTTTTGTGATTTCTTAAAATCAAACAAAGGATGCCTTTTCTGGTTGCCAAGTAGACTTAAGGTTCGTATGCAATGATATCTAGATGGTCCAAGTTCATTGTGACGCTATTTTTCTAATGATTACAACAATTCTATAAAACCTCTATGGTCAGTGACCCCCGGTACACGCACGTGAGGCATTTTTGGTGAATATTTGAAACCATTCTAAATGGGATAGTTGAACCCGTGGAAGGCTTTAGTTTCCAGTATTGGGTTACCTTAGGGTCAAATGTGCTTTACAGTGCCAGTTTTTGAGAAATCAAAAATCCCCTCGAGTTAGTGAACCGGGGTACACGCCTGAGTATTAATTCGGAGACTTCTTGAAATCAAACTAAGGAGGCCTCTTGTGGACCCCAAGTAGACTTCAGGTTCCTAAACATTGATTTCTCCACAGTCGAATTTCATTTTGACGTCATTTTTCTTTAGAGTTAAACAATTCTTTAAAATCTCTATGTTCAGTGACCCCCGGTACACGCCCGTGAGGCATTTTTTGTGAAATTTTGAAACCATTCTAAAAAGGAAAAATCGAACCTGTGGAAGGCTTTAACTTCCACTATTGGACGCCCTGTGGGAATAATATGCTTTACAGTCCTGTATTCTGAGAAATTAAACATATTATAAAATATCCTCCGAGTTAGTGACCCGGGGTACACAACTGAGTGTAATTTTGGGGATTTCTTCAAATTAAACTAAGGATGCCTTTTCTGTTTGCCAAGTAGACTTAAGGTTCCTATGCAATGATATCTAGATGGTCTTAGTTCATTGTGACGCTATTTTTCTAAAGATTACAACAATTCTATAAAACCTCTATGTTCAGTGACCCCCGATACACGCATGTGAGGAATTTTTGGTGAATATTTGAAACCATTCTAAATGGGATAGTTGAACCTATGGAAGGCTTTAGTTTCCACTATTGGGTTACCTTAGGGTCAAATGTGCTTTACAGTGCCACTTTTTGTGAAATCAAACCTATTTTCAAAAATCCCCCCAAGTTAGTTAACCGGGAAACACGCCTGAGTATTAATTCGGAGACTTCTTGAAATCGAACTCAGGAGGCCTCTTGTGGACCCCAAGTAGACTTCAGGTTCCTAAACATTGATTTCTCCACAGTCGAATTTCATTTTGACGTCATTTTTCTTTAGAGTTGAACAATTCTTTAAAATCTTTATGTTCAGTGACCCCCGGTACACGCCCGTGAGGCATTTTTTGTGAATTTTTGAAACCATTCTAAAAAGGCAAAATCGAACCTGTGGAAGGTTTTAACTTCCACTATTGGGCGCCCTGTGGGAATAATATGCTTTACAGTCCTGTTTTCTGAGAAATCAAACATATTATAAAATATCCTCCGAGTTAGTGACCCGGGGTACACAACTGAGTGTAATTTTGGTGATTTCTTAAAATCAAACAAAGGATGCCTTTTCTGGTTGCCAAGTAGACTTAAGGTTCTTATGCAATGATATCTAGATGGTCCAAGTTCATTGTGGCGCTATTTTTCTAAAGATTAGAACAATTCTATAAAACCTCTATGTTCAGTGACCCCCGGTCCACGCCGTGAGGCATTTTTGGTGAATATTTGAAACCATTCTAAATGGGATAGGCGAACCTGTGGAAGTCTTTAGTTTCCACTATTAGGTTACCTTAGGGTCAAATGTGGTTTACAGTGCCACTTTTTGAGAAATCAAACCTATTTTCAAAAATCCCCCGAGCAAGTGAACCGGGGTACACGCCTGAGTATTAATTGTGAGACTTCTTTAAATCAAACTAAGGAGCGAGGCCTCTTGTGGACTCCAAGTAGACTTCAGGTTCCTGAGCATTGATTTCTCTACAGTCGAATTTCATTTTGACGCAATTTTTCTTTAGAGTTCAACAATTCTTTAAGATCTCTATGTTCAATGACCCCCGGTACATGCCCGTGAGGCATTTTTGGTGAATTTTTGAAACCATTCTAAAAAGGAAAAATCGAACCTGTGGAAGACTTTAACTTCCACTATTGGGCAATGTGGGGGAATAATGTGCTTTACAGTCCTATTTTCTTAGAGATCAAACATATTATAAAATATCCTCCGAGTTAGTGACTCGGGGTACACACCTGAGTGTAATTTTTGTGATTTCTTAAAATCAAACAAAAGATGCCTTTTCTGGTTGCTAAGTAGACTTAAGGTTCGTATGCAATGATATCTAGATGGTCCAAGTTCATTGTGACGCTATTTTTCTAAAGATTACAACAATTCTATAAAACCTCTATGTTCAGTGACCCCCGGTACACGCCCGTGAGGCATTTTTGGTGAATATTTGAAACCATTCTAAATGGGATAGTCGAACCTATGGAAGGCTTTAGTTTCCACTATTGGGTTACCTTAGGGTCAAATGTGCTTTACAGTGCCACTTTTTGAGAAATCAAACCTATTTTCAAAAATCCCCCGAGTTAGTGAACCGGGGTACACGCCTGAGTATTAATTCGGAGACTTCTTGAAATCAAACTAAGGAGGCCTCTTGTGGACCCCAAGTAGACTTCAGGTTCCTAAGCATTGATTTCTCCACAGTCGAATTTCATTTTGACGCCATTTTTCTTTAGAGTTCAACAATTCTTTAAAATCTCTATGTTCAGTGACCCCCGGTACACGCCCGTGAGGCATTTTTGGTGAAATTTTGAAACCATTCTAAACAGGAAAAATCGAACCTGTGGAAGACTTTAACTTCCACTATTGGGCATAGTGGGGGAATAATCTGCTTTACAGTCCTATTTTCTGACAGATCAAACATATTATAAAATATCCTCCGAGTTAGTGACCCGGGGTACACAACTGAGTGTAATTTTGGTGATTTCTTAAAATCAAACAAAGGATGCCTTTTTTGGTTGCCAAGTAGACTTAAGGTTCCTATGCAATGATATCTAGATGGTCCAAGTTCATTGTGACGCTATTTTTCTAAAGATTACAACAATTCTATAAAACCTCTATGCTCAGTGACCCCCGTTACACGGCCGTGAGGCATTTTTGGTGAATATATGAAATCATTCTAAATGGGATAGTCGAACCTGTGGAAGGCTTTAGTTTCCACTATTTGGTTACCTTAGGTTCAAATGTGCTTTACTATGCCAGTTTTTCAGAAATCAAACCTATTTTCAAAAATCCCCCGAGTTAGTGAACCGGGGTACACGCCTGAGTATTTATTCACAGACTTCTTGAAATCAAACTAAGGAGGCCTCTTTTGGACCCCAAGTAGACTTCAGGTTCCTAAGCATTGATTTCTCCACAGTCGAATTTCATTTTGACGCTATTTTTCTTTAGAGTTCAACAATTCTTTAAAATCTCTATGTTCAATGACCCCGGTACATGCCCGTGAGGCATTTTTGGTGAATTTTTGAAACCATTCTAAAAAGGAAAAATCGAACCTGTGGAAGACTTTAACTGCCACTATTGGGCATTGTGGGGGAATAATGTGCTTTACAGTCCTATTTTCTGAGAGATCAAACATATTATAAAATATCCTCCGAGTTATTGACCCGGGGTACACAACTGAGTGTAATTTTGGTGATTTCTTAAAATCAAACTAAGGATGCCTAATCTGGTTTCCATGTAGACTTAAGGTTCTTATGCAATGATATCTAGATGGTCCAAGTTCATTGTGGCGCTATTTTTCTAAAGATTAGACAATTCTATAAAACCTCTATGTTCAGTGACCCCCGGTACACGCCCGTGAGGCATTTTTGGTTAATATTTTAAACCATTCTAAATGGGATTGTCAAACCTATGGAAGGCTTTCGTTTCCACTATTTGGTTACCTTAGGGTCAAATGTGCTTTACAGTGCCACTTTTTGAGAAATCAAACCTATGTTCAAAAATGCCCCGAGTTAGTGAACCGGGGTACACACCTGAGTATTAATTGTGAGACTTCTTGAAATCAAACTAAGGAGGCCTCTTGTGGACCCCAAGTAGACTTCAGGTTCCTAAGCATTGATATTTTCACGGTCGAATTTCGTTTTGACGCCATTTTTCTTTAGAGTTAAACAATTCTTGTATATCTCTATGTTCAGTGACCCCCGGTACAAGCCCGTGAGGCATTTTTGGTGAATTTCTGAAACCATTCTAAAAAGGCAAAATCGAACCTGTGGAAGACTTTAACTTCCACTATTGGGCGTTGTGGGGGAATAATGTGCTTTACAGTCCTATTTTCTGAGAGATCAAACATATTATAAAATATCCTCCGAGTTAGTGACCCGGGGTACACACCTGAGTGTAATTTTGGTGATTTCTTAAAATAAAACAAAGGATGCCTTTTCTGGTTGCCAAGTAGACTTAAGGTTCGTATGCAATGATATCTAGATGGTCCAAGTTCATTGTGACACTATTTTTCTAAAGATTACAACAATTCTTTAAAACCTCTATGTTCAGTGACCCCCGGTACACGCATGTGAGGCATTTTTGGTGAATATTTGAAACCATTCTAAATGGGATAGTTGAACCCGTGGAAGGCTTTAGTTTCCACTATTGGGTTACCTTAGGGTCAAATGTGCTTTACAGTGCCAGTTTTTGAGAAATCAAACCTATTTTCAAAAATCCCCCGAGTTAGTGAACCGTGGTACACGCCTGAGTATTAATTCGGAGACTTCTTGAAATCAAACTATGGAGGCCTCTTGTGGACCCCAAGTAGACTTCAGGTTCCTAAGCATTGATTTCTCCACAGTCGAATTTCATTTTGACGCCATTTTTATTTAGAGTTCAACAATTATTTAAAATCTCTATGTTCAGTGACCCCCGGTACATGCCCGTGAGGCATTTTTGGTGAATTTTTGAAACCATTCTAAAAAGGCAAAATCGAACCTGTGGAAGACTTTAACTTCCACTATTGGGCGTTGTGGGGGAATAATGTGCTTTACAGTCCTATATTCTGAGAGATCAAACATATGATAAAATATCTTCCGAGTTAGTGACCCGGGGTACACACTTGAGTGGAATTTTGGTGATTTCTTAAAATCAAACTAAGGATGCCTTTTCTGGGTGCCAATTAGACTTAAGGTTCCTATACAATGATATCAAGATGGTCCAAGTTCATTGTTACGCTATTTTTCTAAAGATTACAACAATTCTATAAAACCTCTATGTTCCGTGACCCCCGGCACACGCCCGTGAGGTATTTTTGGTGAATATTTGAAACCATTCTAAATGGGACAGTCGTACCTGTGGAAGGCTTTAGTTTCCACTATTGGGTTACCTTAGGGTTAAATGTGCTTTACAGTGCCAGTTTTTGAAAAATCAAACCTATTTTTGAAAAATCCCCCCGAGTTAGTGAACCGGGGTACACGCCTGAGTATTAATTCGGAGACTTCTTGAAATCGAACTAAGAAGGCCTCTTGTGGACCCCAAGTAGACTTCAGGTTCCTAAGCATTGATTTCTCCACAGTCGAATTTCATTTTGACGCCATTTTTATTTAGAGTTCAACAATTATTTAAAATCTCTATGTTCAGTGACCCCCGGTACATGCCCGTGAGGCATTTTTGGTGAATTTTTGAAACCATTCTAAAAAGGCAAAATCAAACATGTTGAAGACTTTAACTTCCACTATAGGGCGTTGTGGGGGAATAATGTTCTTTACAGTCCTATTTTCTGAGAGATCAAACATATTATAAAATATCCTCCGAGTTAGTGACCTGGGGTACACAGCTGAGTGTAATTTTGGTGATTTCTTAAAATCAAAGAAAGGATGCCTTTTCTAGTTTCCAAGTAGACTTAAGGTTCCTATGCAATGAAATCTGGATGGTCCAAGTTCATTGTGACGCTATTTTTCTAAAGATTACAACAATTGTATAAAACCTCTATGTTCAGTGACCCCCGGTACATGCCCGTGAGGCATTTTTAGTGAATATTTTAAACCATTCTAAATGGGATAGTTGAACCTGTGGAAGGCTTTAGTTTCCACTATTGGGTTACCTTAGGGTCAAATGTGCTTTACAGTGCCAGTTTTTGAAAAATCAAACCTATTTTCAAAAATCCCCCCGAGTTAGTGAACCGGGGTACACGCCTGAGTATTAATTCAGAGACTTCTTGAAATCGAACTAAGGAGGCCTCTTGTGGACCCAAAGTAGACTTAAAGTTCCTAAGCATTGATTTCTCCACAGTCGAATTTCATTTTGAGGCCATTTTTCTTTAGAGTTCAACAATTATTTAAAATCTCTATGTTCAGTGACCCCCGTTTGACGCCCGTGAGGCATTTTTGGTGAATTAAAGAAACCAATCTAAAAAGGCAAAATCGAACATGTTGAAGACTTTAACTTCCATTATAGGGCGTTGTGGGGGAATAATGTTCTTTACAGTCCTATTTTCCAAGAGATCAAACACATTATAAAATATCCTCCGAGTTAAAGACCCGGGGTACACACTTGAGTGTAATTTTGGTGATTTCTTAAAATCAAACAAAGGATGCCTTTTCTGGGTGCCAAGTAGACTGAAGGTTCCTATGCAATGATATCTAGATGGTCCAAGTTCATTGTGACGATATTTTTTAAAGATTACAACAATTCTATAAAACCTCTATGTTCAGTGACCCCCGGTACACGCCCGTGAGGCATTTTTGGTGAATATTTGAAACCATTCTAAATGGGATAGTCGAACCTGTGGAAGGCTTTAGTTTCCACTATTGGGTTACCTTAGGGTCAAATGTGCTTTACAGTGCCAGTTTTTGAGAAATCAAACCTATTTTCAAAAATCCCCCGAGTTAGTGAACCGGGGTACACGCCTGAGTATTAATTCGGAGACTTCTTGAAATCAAACTAAGGAGGCCTCTTGTGGACCCCAAGTAGACTTCAGGATCCAAAACATTGATTTCACCACAGTCGAATTTTATTTTGACGCTATTTTTATTTAGAGTTCAACAATTCTTTAAAATCTCTATGTTCAATGACCCCCGGTACACGCCTGTGAGGCATTTTTGGTGAATTTTTGAATCCATTCTAAAAAGGCCAAATCGAACCTCTGGAAGACTTTAACTTCCACTATTGGGCGCCCTGTGGGAATAATATGCTTTACAGTCCTGTTTTCTGAGAAATCAAACATATTATAAAATATCCTCCGAGTTAGTTACCCGGGGTACACAACTGAGTGTAATTGTGGTGATTTCATAAAATCAAACTAAGGATGCCTTTTCTGGTTGCCAAGTAGACTTAAGGTTTTATGCAATGATATCTAGATGGTCCAAGTTCATTGTGGCGCTATTTTTCTAAAGATTACAACAATTCTATAAAACCTCAATGTTCAGTGACCCCCGGTACACGGACGTGAGGCATTTTTGGTGAATATTTGAAACCATTCTAAATGGTATATTCGAACCTGTTGAAGGCTTTAGTTTCCACTATTGGGTTACCTTAGGGTCAAATGTGCTTTACAGTGCCACTTTTTGAGAAATCAAACCAATTTTCAAAAATCCTCCTAGTTAGTGAACTGGGGTACACGCCTGAGTATTAATTTGGAGACTTCTAGCAATCGAACTAAGGAGGCCTCATTTGGACCCCAAGTAGACTTCAGGTTCCTAAGCATTCATTTCTCCACAGTCGAATTTCATTTTGACGCCATTTCTTTTTATAGTTCAACAATTATTTAAAATCTCTATGTTCAGTGACCCCCGGTACAAGCCCGTAAGGCATTTTTGGTTAATTTTTAAAACCAAGTTAAAAAGGCAAAATCGAAGCTATGGAAGACATTAACTTCCACTATTGGGCGTTGTGGGGGAATAATGTGCTTTACAGTCCTATTTTCTGAGAGATCAAACATATTATAAAATATCCTCCGAGTTAGTGACCTGGGGTACACAGCTGAGTGTAATTTTGGTGATTTCTTAAAATCAAACTAAGGATGCCTTTTCTGGGTGCCAAGTAGACTTAAGGTTCCTATACAATGATATCTAGATGGTCCAAGTTCATTGTTACGCTATTTTTCTAAAGATTACAACAATTCTATAAAACCTCTATGTTCCGTGACCCCCGGTACACGCCCGTGAGGTATTTTTGGTGAATATTTGAAACCATTCTAAATGGGACAGTCGTACCTGTGGAAGGCTTTAGTTTCCACTATTGGGTTACCTTAGGGTTAAATGTGCTTTACAGTGCCAGTTTTTGAAAAATCAAACCTATTTTCGAAAATCCCCCGAGTTAGTGAACCGGGGTACACGCCTGAGTATTAATTCAGAGACTTCTTGAAATCGAACTAAGGAGGCCTCTTGTGGACCCAAAGTAGACTTTAAGTTCCTAAGCATTGATTTCTCCACAGTCGAATTTCAATTTGAGGCCATTTTTCTTTAGAGTTCAACAATTATTTAAAATCTCTATGTTCAGTGACCCCCGTTTGACGCCCGTGAGGCATTTTTGGTGAATTAAAGAAACCAATCTAAAAAGGCAAAATCGAACCTGTTGAAGACTTTAACTTCCATTATAGGGCGTTGTGGGGGAATAATGTTCTTTACAGTCCTATTTTCCAAGAGATCAAACACATTATAAAATATCCTCCGAGTTAGTGACCCGGGGTACACACTTGAGTGTAATTTTGGTGATTTCTTAAAATCAAACAAAGGATGCCTTTTCTGGGTGCCAAGTAGACTTAAGGTTCCTATGCAATGATATCTAGATGGTCCAAGTTCATTGTGACGATATTTTTTAAAGATTACAACAATTCTATAAAACCTCTATGTTCAGTGACCCCCGGTACACGCCCGTGAGGCATTTTTGGTGAATATTTGAAACCATTCTAAATGGGAAGTCGAACCTGTGGAAGGCTTTAGTTTCCACTATTGGGTTACCTTAGGGTCAAATGTGCTTTACAATGCCACTTTTTGAGAAATCAAACCTATTTTCAAAAATCACCCGAGTTAGTGAACCGGGGTACACGCCTGAGTATTAATTCGGAGACTTCTTGAAATCGAACTAAGGAGGCCTCTTGTGGACCCCAAGTAGACTTCAGGTTTCTAAGCATTGATTTCTCCACAGTCGAATTTCATTTTGACGACATTTTTCTTTAGAGTTCAACAATTTTTTAAGATCTCTATGTTCAGTGACCCCCGGTACACGCCCGTGAGGCATTTTTTGTGAATTTTTGAAACCATTCTAAAAAGGAAAAATCGAACCTGTGGAAGACTTTAACATCCACTATTGGGCGTTGTGGGGGAATAATGTGCTTTACAGTCCTATTTTCAGAGAGATCTAACATATTATAAAATATCCTCCGAGTTAGTGACCTGGGGTACACACCTGAGTGTAATTTTGGTGATTTCGTAAAATCAAACTAAGGATGCCTTTTCTGGTTGCCAAGTAGACTTAAGGTTCCTATGCAATGATATCTATATGGTTCAAGTTCATTGTGGCGCTATTTTTCTAAAGATTACAACAATTCTATAAAACCTCTAAGTTCAGTGACCCCCGGTACACGGCCGGGAGGCATTTTTGGTGAATATTTGAAACCATTCTAAGGAGGCCTCTTGTGGACCCCAAGTAGACTTAAGGTTCCTAAGCATTGATTTCTCCACAGTCGAATTTCATTTTGACGCCATTTTCCTTTATAGTTCAACAATTCTTTAAGATCTCTATGTTCAGTGACCCCCGGTACACGCCCGTGAGGCATTTTTGGTGAATTTTTGAAACCATTCTAAAAAGGAAAAATCGAACCTGTGGAAGACTTTAAATTCCACTATTGGGCGTTGTGGGGGAATAATGTGCTTTACAGTCCTATTTTCTGAGAGATCAAACATATTATAAAATATCCTCCGAGTTAGTGACCCGGGGTACACACCTGAGTGTAATTTTGGTGATTTCTTAAAATCAAACTAAGGATGCCTTTTCTGGTTGCCAAGTAGACTTAAGGTTCCTATGCAATGATATCTAGATAGTCCAAGTTCATTGTGGCGCTATTTTTCTAAAGATTACAAATATTCTATAAAATATCTATGTTCAGTGACCCCCGGTACGCGCCCGTGAGGTATTTTTGGTGAATATTTGAAACCATTCTAAATGGGATAGTCGAACTTGTGGAAGGCTTTAGTTTCCACTATTGGGTTAGCTTAGGGTCAAATGGGCTTTAGAGTGCCAATTTTGAGAAATCAAACTTATTTTCAAAAATCCCCCGAGTTAGTTAACCGGGGTACACGCCTGAGTATTAATTCGTAGACTTCTTGCAATCGAACTAAGGAGGCCTCTGTTGGACCCCAAGTAGACTTTAGGTTCCAAAGCATTGATTTCTCCACAGTCGAATTTCATTTTGACGCCATTTTTCTTTAGAGTTCAACAATTCTTTGAAATCTCAATGTTCAGTGACCCCCGGTACAAGCCCGTGAGGCTTTTTTGGTGAATTTTTGAAACCATTCTAAAAAGGCAAAATCAAACCTGTGGAAGACTTTAACTTCCTCTATTGGGCGTTGTGGTTGAATAATGTGCTTTACAGTCCTATTTTCTGAAGATCAAACATATTATAAAATATCCTCCGAGTTAGTGACCCGGGGTACACACCTGAGTGTAATTTTGGTGATTTCTTAAAATCAAACTAAGGATGCCTTTTCTGGTGTCCAAGTAGACTTAAGGTTCCTATGCAGTGATATCTAGATGGTTCAAGTTCATTGTGACGTTATTTTTGTAAAGATTATAACAATTCTATAAAACCTCTATGTTCAGTGACCCCCGGTACACGCCCGTGAGGCATTTTTGGTGAATATTTGAAACCAATCTAAATGGGATAGTCGAACCTGTGGAAGGCTTTAGTTTCCACTATTGGGTTACCTTAGGGTCAAATGTGCTTTACAGTGCCAGTTTTTGAGAAATCAAACCTATTTTCAAAAATCACCCGAGTTAGTGAACCGTGGTACACGCCTGAGTATTAATTCGGAGACTTCTTGAAATCGAACTAAGGAGGCCTCTTGTGGACCCCAAGTAGACTTCAGGTTCCTAAGCATTGATTTCTCCACAGTCGAATTTCATTTTGATGCTATTTTTCTATAGAGTTCAACAATTCTTTAAAATCTCAATGTTCAATGACCCCCGGTACACACCCGTGAGGCATTTTTGGTGAATTTTTGAAACCATTCTAAAAAGGAAAAATCGAACCTGTGGAAGACTTTAACTTCCACTTTAGGGCGTTGTGGGGGAATGATGTGCTTTACAGTCCTATTTTCTGAGAGATCAAACATATTATAAAATATCCTCCGAGTTAGTGACCCGGGGTACACACCTGAGTGTAATTTTGGTGATTTCTTAAAATCAAACAAAGGATGCCTTTTTCTGGTTGCCAAGTAGACTTAAGGTTCCTATGCAATGATATCTAGATGGTCCTAGTTCATTGTGACACTATTTTTCTAAAGATTACAACAATTCTATAAAAACTCTATGTTAAGTGACCCACGGTACACGCCCGTGAGGCATGTTTGGTGAATATTTGAAACATTCTAAATGGGATAGTCGAACCTGAGGAAGGCTTTAGTTTCCACTATTGGGTTACCTTAGGGTCAAATGTGCTTTACAGTGCCAATATTTGAGAATTCAAACCTATTTTCAAAAATCCCCTGAGTTAGTGAACCGTGGTAGACGCCTGAGTATTAATTCGGAGACTTCTTGAAATCAAACTAAGGAGGCCTCTTGTGGACCCCAAGTAGACTTCAGGTTCCTAAGCATTGATTTCTCCACAGTCGAATTTCATTTTGACGCCATTTTTCTTTAGAGTTCAACAATTCTATAAAATCTCTATGTTCAGTGACCCCCGGTACACGCCCGTGAGGAATTTTTGGTGACTTTTTGAAACCATTCTAAACTGGCAAAATTAAACCTGTGGAAGACTTTAACTTCCACTATTGGGCGTTGTGGGGGAGTAATGTGCTTTACAATCCTATTTTCTGCGAGATCAAACATATTATAAAATATCCTCCGAGTTAGTGACCCGGGGTACACACCAGAGTGTAATTTTGGTGATTTCTTAAAATCAAACTAAGGATGCCTTTTCTGAAAGCCAAGTAGACTTAAGGTTCATATGCAATGATATCTAGATGGTCCAAGCTCATTGTGACGCTATTTGTCTAAAGATTACAACAATTCAATAAAACCTCTATGTTCAGTGACCCCCGGTACGCGCCTATGAGGCATTTTTGGTGAATATTTGAAACCATTCTAAATGGGATAGTCGAACCTGTGGAAGGCTTTTGTTTCCACTATTGGGTTACCTTAGGGTCAAATTCGTTTTACAGTGCCACTTTTTGAGAAATCAAACCTATTTTCAAAAATCCACCGAGTTAGTGAACCGGGGTACACGCCTGAGTATTAATTCGGAGACTTCTTGAAATCGAACTAAGGAGGCCTCTTGTGGACCCCAGGTAGACTTCAGGTTCCTAAGCATTGATTTCTCCACAGTCGAATTTCATTTTGACGCCATTTTTCTTTAGAGTTCAACAATTCTATAAAATCTCTATGTTCAGTGACCCCCGGTACACGCCCGTGAGGAATTTTTGGTGAATTTTTGAAACCATTCTAAACTGGCAAAAACGAACCTGTGGAAGACTTTAACTTCCACTATTGGGCGTTGTGGGGGAGTAATGTGCTTTACAATCCTATTTTCTGCGAGATCAAACATATTATAAAATATCCTCCGAGTTAGTGACCCGGGGTACACACCTGAGTGCAATTTTGGTGATTTGTTAAAATCAAACAAAGGATGCCATTTCTAGGTGCCAAGTTGACTTAAGGATCCTATGCAATAATATCTAGATGGTCCGAGTTCATTGTGAAGTTATTTTTCTAAAGATTTCAACAATTCTATAAAACCTCTATGTTCAGTGACCCCCGGTACACGCCCGTGAGGCATTTTTGGTGAATATTTGAAACCATTCTAAATGGGATAGTTGAACCTATGGAAGGCTTTAGTTTCCACTATTGGGTTACCTTAGGGTCAAATGTGCTTTACAGTGCCACTTTTTGAGAATTCAAACCTATTTTCAAAAATCCCCTAAGTTAGTGAACCGTGGTAGACGCTTGAGTATTAATTCGGAGACTTCTTTAAATCAAACTAAGGAGGCCTCTTGTGGACCCCAAGTAGACTTCAGGTTCCTAAGCATTGATTTCTCCACAGTCGAATTTCATTTTGACGCCATTTTTCTTTAGAGTTCAACAATTCTTTAAAATCTCTATGTTCAGTGACCCCCGGTACACGCCCGTGAGGAATTTTTGGTGAATTTTTGAAACCATTCTAAACTGGCAAAAACGAACCTGTGGAAGACTTTAACTTCCACTATTGGGCGTTGTGGGGGAGTAATGTGCTTTACAATCCTATTTTCTGCGAGATCAAACATATTATAAAATATCCTCCGAGTTAGTGACCCGGGGTACACACCAGAGTGTAATTTTGGTGATTTCTTAAAATCAAACTAAGGATGCCTTTTCTGAACGCCAAGTAGACTTATGGTTCTTATGCAATGATATCTAGATGGTCCAAGTTCATTGTGACGCTATTTTTATCAAGATTACAACAATTCTATAAAACCTCTATGTTCAGTGACCCCCGGTACGCGCCTATGAGGCATTTTTGGTGAATATTTGAAACCATTCTAAAGGGGATAGTCGAACCTGTGGAAGGCTTTAGTTTCCACTATTGGGTAACCTTAGGGTCAAATTCGCTTTACAGTGCCACTTTTTGAGAAATCAAACCTATTTTCAAAAATCACCCGAGTTAGTGAACCGGGGTACACGCCTGAGTATTAATTCGGAGACATCTTGAAATCGTACTAAGGACGCCTCTTGTGGACCCCAAGTAGACTTCAGGTTCCTAAGCATTGATTTCTCCACAGTCGAATTTCATTTTGACGCCATTTTTCTTTATAGTTCAACAATTCTTTAAAATTTCTAGGTTCATTGACCCCCGGTACACGCCCGTGAGGCATTTTTGCTGAATATTTGAAACCATTCTAAATGGGATAGTCGAACCTGTGGAAGGATTTAGTTTCTACTATTGGGTTACCTTAGGGTCAAATGTGCTTTACAGTGCCAGTTTTTGAGAAATCAAATCTATTGTCAAAAATCCCCCGAGTTAGTGAACCGCGGTACACGCCAGAGTATTAATTCGGAGACTTCTTGAAATCGAACTAAGGAGGCCTCTTGTGGACCCCAAGTAGACTTCAGGTTCCTAAGCATTGATTTCTCAACATTCGAATTTCATTTTGACGCCATTTTTCTTTAGAGTTCAAAAATTCTTTAAAATCTCTATGTTCAGTGACCCACGGTACACGCCCGTGAGGCATTTTTGGTGAGTTTTTGAAACCATTCAAAAACGCAAAATCGAACCTGTGGAAGACTTTAACTTCCACTATAGGGCGTTGTGGGGGAATAATGTGCTTTACAGTCCTATTTTCTTAGAGATCAAACATATTATAAAATATCCTCCGAGTTAGTGACCCGGGGTACACACCTGAGTGTAATTTTAGTGATTTCTTAAAATCAAACAAAGGATGCCATTTCTAGGTGCCAAGTAGACTTAAGGATCCTATGCAATAATATCTAGATGGTCCGAGTTCATTGTGACGTTATTTTTCTAAAGATTACAACAATTCTATAAATCCTCTATGTTCAGTGACCCCCGGTACACGCCCGTGAGGCATTTTTTGTGAATATTTAAAACCATTCTAAATGGGATAGTTGAACCTGTGGAAGGCTTTAGTTTCCACTATTGGGTTACCTTAGGGTCAAATGTGATTTACAGTGCCACTTTTTGAGAAATCAAACCTATTTTCAAAAATCCCCCGAGTTAGTGAACCGGGGTACATGCTTGAGTATTAATTCGGAGACTTCTTGAAATCAAACTAAGGAGGCCTCTTGTGGACCCCAAGTAGACTTCAGGTTCCTTAGCATTGATTTCTCCACTTTCAAATTTCATTTTGATACTATTTTTCTTTAGAGTTAAACAATTCTTTAAAATCTCTATGTTCGCTGACCCCGGTACACGCCCGTGAGGCATTTTTGGTGATTTTTTGAAATCATTCTAAAAAGGAAAAATCGAACCTGTAGAATACTTTAACTTCCACTATTGGGCGTTGTGGGGAACAATGTGCTTTACAGTCCTATTTTCTGAGAGATCAAACATAATATAAAATATCCTCCGAGTTAGTGACCCGAGGTACACACCTTAGTGTAATTTTGGTGATTTCTTAAAATCAAACTAAGGATGCCTTTTCTGGGAGCCAGGTAGACTTATGGTTCCTATGCAATGATGTCTAGATGGTCCAAGTTCATTTTGACGCTATTTTTCCAATGATTAAAACAATTCTATAAAACTTCTATGTTAAGTGACCCCGGTACACGCCCGTGAGGCATTTTTGGTGAATATTTGAAACTATTCTAAATGGGATAGTCGAACCTGTGGAAGGCTTTAGTTTCCACTATTGGGTTACCTTAGGGTCAAATGTGCTTGACAGTGCCAGTTTTTGAGAAATCAAACCTATTTTCAAAAATCCCCCGAGTTAGTGAACCGGGGTACACGCCTGAGTATTAATTCGGAGACTTCTTTAAATCAAACTAAGGAGGCCTCTTGTGGACCCCAAGTAGACTTCAGGTTCCTAATCATTGATTTCTCCACAGTCGAATTTCATTTTGACGCCATTTTTCTTTAGAGTTCAACAATTCTTAAAAATCTATATGTTCGGTGACCCCCGGTACACGCTCGTGAGGCATTTTTGGTTAATTTTTGAAACCATTCTAAAAAGGCATAATCGAACCTGTGGAAGACTTTAACTTCCACTATTGAGCGTTGAGGGGGAGTAATGGGCTTTACAATCCTATTTTCTGAGAGATCAAACATATTATAAAATATCCTCCGAGTTAGTGACTCGGGGTACACACCTGAGTGTAATTTTGGTGATTTCTTAAAATCAAAGTAAGAATGCCTTTTCTGGGAGCCAAGTAGACTTAAGGTTCCTATGCAATGATATCTAGATGGTCCAATTTTATTGTGACGCTATTTTTCTAAAGATTACAACAATTCTATAAAACCTCAATGTTCAGTGACCCCTGGTACACTCCCGTGAGGCATTTTTGGTGAATATTTGAAACCATTCTAAATGGGATATTCGAACCTGTGGAAGGCTTTAGTTTCCACTATTGGGTTACCTTAGGGTCAAATGTGCTTGACAGTGCCAGTTTTTGAGAAATCAAACCTATTTTCAAAAATCCCCCCGAGTTAGTGAACCGGGGTACACGCCTGAGTATTAATTCAGAGACTTCCTGTAATCGAACTAAGGAGGCCTCTTGTGGACCCCAAGTAGACTTCAGGTTCCTAAGCATTGATTTCTCCATAGTCGAATTTCATTTTGACGTCATTTTTCTTTAGAGTTCAACAAATCTTTAAAATCTCTATGTTCAGTGACCCCCGGTACACGCCCGTGAGGCATTTTTTGTAAATTTTTGAAACCATTCTAGAAAGGCAAAATCGAACTTGTGGAAGGCTTTATCTTCCACTATTGGGCGCCCTGGGGGAATAATGTGCTTTACAGTCCTGTTTTCTGAGAAATCAAACATATTATAAAATATCCTTCGAGTTAGTGACCCGGGGTACACAACTGAGTGTAATTTTGGTGATTTCTTAAAATCAAACTAAGGATGCTTTTTCTGGGTGCCAAGTAGACTTAAGGTTCCTATGCAATGATATCTAGATGGTCCAAGTTCATTGTGACACTATTTTTCGAAAGATTATAACAATTCTATAAAACCTCTATGTTCAGTGACCCCCGGTACACGCCCGTGAGGCATTTTTGGTGAATATTTGAAACCATTCTAAATGGGATATTCGAACCTGTGGAAGGCTTTAGTTTCCACTATTGGGTTACCTTAGGGTCAAATGTGCTTTACAGTGCCACTTTTTGAGAAATCAAACCTATTTTCAAAAATCCCCCGAGTTAGTGAACCGGGGTACACGCCTGAGTATTAATTCGGAGACTTCTTGAAATCAAACTAAGTAGGCCTCTTGTGGATCCCAAGTAGACTTCAGGTTCCTAAGCATTGATTTCTCCACTTTCGAATTTCATTTTGACGCTATTTTTCTTTATAGTTCAACAATTCATTAAAATCTCTATCTTCAATGACCCCCGGTACACGCCCGTGACGCATTTTTGGTGAATTTTCGAAACCATTCTAAAAAGGAAAAATCAAACCTGTGGAAGACTTTAACTTTAACTATTAGGCGTTGTGGGGGAACAATGTGCTTTACAGTCCTATTTTCTGAGAGATCAAACATATATATAAAATATCCTCCGAGTTAGTGACCCGGGGTACACACCTGAGTGTAATTTTGGTGATTTCTTAAAATCAAACTAAGGATGCCTTTTCTGGGTGCCAAGTAGACTTAAGGTTCCTATGCAATGATATCTAGATGGTCCAAGTTCATTGTGACGCTATTTTTCTAAAGATTACAACAATTCTATAAAACCTCTATGTTCAGTGACCCCGGTACACGCCCGTGAGGCATTTTTGGTGAATATTTGAAACCATTCTAAATGGGATAGTCGAACCTGTGGAAGGCTTTAGTTTCCACTATTGGGTTACCTTAGGGTCAAATGTGCTTTACAGTGCCACTTTTTGAGAAATCAAACCTATTTTCAAAAATCCCCCGAGTTAGTGAACCGGGGTACACGCCTGTGTATTAATTCGGAGACTTCTTGAAATCAAACTAAGGAGGCCTCTTGTGGACCCCAAGTAGACTTCAGGTTCCTAAGCATTGAATTCACCACAGTCGAATTTCATTTTGACGCCATTTTTCTTTAGAGTTCAACAATTCTTTAAGATCTCTATGTTCAATGACCCCCGGTACACGCCCGTGAGGCATTTTTGGTGAATTTTTGAAACCATTCTAAAAAGGCAAAATCGAACTTGTGGAAGACTTTAACTTCCACTATTGGGCGTTGTGGGGGAATAATGTGCTTTACAGTCCTATTTTCTGATAGATCAAACATATTATAAAATATCCTCCGAGTTAGTGACCAGGGGTACACACCTGAGTGTAATTTTGGTGATTTCTTAAAATCAAACTAAGGATGCTTTTTCTGGTTGCCAAGTAGACTTAAGGTTCCTATGCAATGATATATAGATGGTCAGAGTTCATTGTGACGCTATTTTTCTAAAGATTACAACAATTCTATAAAACCTATATGTTCAGTGACCCCTTGTACACGCCCGTCAGGCATTTTTGTTGAATATTTGAAACCATTCTAAATGGGATAGTCGAACCTGTGGAAGGCTTTAGTTTCCACTATTGGGTTACCTTAGGGTCAAATGTGCTTTACAATGCCACTTTTTGAGAAATCAAACTTATTTTCAAAAATCCCCCGAGTTAGTGAACCGGGGTACACACCTGAGTATTAATTCGGAAACTTCTTGAAATCGAACTAAGGAGGCCTCTTGTTGACCCCAAGTATACTTCAGGTTCCTTAGCATTGATTTTTCCAGAGTCGAATTTCATTTTGACGTCATTTTTCTTTAGAGTTCAACAATTCTTTAAATTCTCTATGTTCAGTGACCCCCGGTACAATTTTTGGTGAATTTTTCAAACCATTCTAAAAAGGCAAAATCGAACCTGTGGAAGACTTTAATTTCCACTATAGGGCGTTGTGGGGGAATAATGTGCTTTACAGTCCTATGTTTTAGAGATCAAACATATTATAAAATATCCTCCGAGTTAGTGACCCGGGGTACACACCTCAGTGTAATTTTGGTGATTTCTTAAAATCAAACAAAGGATGCCTTTTCTGGGTGTCAAGTAGACTTAAGGTTCCTATGCAATGATATCTAGATGGTCCAAGTTCATTGTGACGCTATTTTTCTAAATATTACAACAATTCTATAAAACCTCTATGTTTAATGAACCCCGGTACACGCCCGTGAGGCATTTTTAGTGAATATTTGAAACCATTCTAAATGGGATAGTCGAACCTGTGGAAGGCTTTAGTTTCCACTATTGGGTTACCTAAGGGAAAAATTACAGTGCCACTTTTTGAGAAATCAAACCTATTTTCAAAAATCCCCCGAGTTAGTGAACCGGGGTACACGCCTGAGTATTAATTGTGAGACTTCTTGAAATCAAACTAAGGAGGCCTCTTGTGGACCCCAAGTAGACTTCAGGTTCCTAAGCATTGATTTCTCCACAGTCGAATTTCATTTTGACGCCATTTTTCTTTAGAGTTCAACAATTCTTTAAGATCTCTATGTTCAGTGACCCCCGGTACACGCCCGTGAGGCATTTTTGGTGAATTTTTGAAACCATTCTAAAAAGGCAAAATCGAACCTGTGGAAGACTTTAACTTCCACTATTGGGCGTTGTGGGGGAATAATGTGCTTTACAGTCCTATTTTCTGAGAGATCAAACATATTATATAATATCCTCCGAGTTAGTGACACAGTGTACACACTTGAGTGTAATTTTGGTGATTTCTTAAAATCAAACTAAGGATGCCTTTTCTGGGGGCCAAGTAGACTTAAGGTTCCTATGCAATGATATCTAGATGGTCCAAGTTAATTGTGACGCTATTTTTCTAAAGATTACAACAATTCTATAAAACCTCTATGTTCAGTGACCCCCGGTACACGCCCGTGAGGCATTTTTGGTGAATATTTGAAACCATTCTAAATGGGATAGTCGAATCTGTGGAACGCTTTAGTTTCCACTATTGGGTTACCTTAGGGTCAAATGTGCTTTACAGTGCCACTTTTTGAGAAATCAAACCTATTTTCAAAAATCCCCAGAGCTAGTGAACCGGGGTACACGCCTGAGTATTAATTGCGAGACTTCTTGAAATCAAACTAAGGAGGCCTCTTGTGGACCCCAAGTAGACTTCAGGTTCCTAAGTATTGATTTCTCCACAGTCGAATTTCATTTTGACGAAATTTTTCTTTAGAGTTCAACAATTTTTTAAGATCTCTATGTTCAGTGACTCACGGTACACGCCCGTGAGGGATTTTTGGTGAATTTTTGAAACAATTCTAAAAAGCCAAAATCGAACCTGTGGTAGACTTTAACTTCCACTAATGGGCGTTGTGGGGGAATAATGTTCTTTACAGTACTATTTTCTGAGAGATCAAACATATTATAAAATATCCTCCGAGTTAGTGACCCGGGGTACACACCTGAGTGTAATTTTGGTGATTTCTTAAAATCAAACAAAGGATGCCTTTTCTAGTTGCGAAGTAGACTTAAGGTTCCTATGCAATGATATCTAGATGGTCCAAGTTCATTGTGACACTCTTTTTCTAAAGATTAGAAGAATTATATAAAACCTCTATGTTCAGTGACCCCCGGTACACGCCCGTGAGGCATTTTTGGCGAATATTTGAAACCATTATAAACGGGATAATAGAACCTGTGGAAGGCTTTACTTTCCACTATTGGGTTACCTTATGGTCAAATGTGCTTTACAATGCCACTTTTTGAGAAATCAAACCTATTTTCATAAATCCCCAGAGCTAGTGAACCGGGGGACACGCCTAAGTATTAATTGTCAGACTTCTTGAAATCAAACTAAGGAGGCCTCTTGTGGACCCCAAGTAGACTTCAGGTTCCTAAGTATTGATTTCTCCACAGTCGAATTTCATTTTGACGAAATTTTTCTTTAGAGTTCAACAATTTTTTAAGATCTCTATGTTCAGTGACTCACGGTACACGCCCGTGAGGGATTTTTGGTGAATTTTTGAAACAATTCTAAAAAGGAAAAATCGAACTTCTGGAATACTTTAACTTCCACTATTGGGCGTTGTGGGGGAATAATGTTCTTTACAGTCCTATTTTCTGATAGATCAAACATATTATTAAATATCCTCCGAGTTAGTGACCCGGGGTACACACCTGAGTGTAATTTTGGTGATTTCTTAAAATCAAACAAAGGATGCCTTTTTTGGTTGCCAAGTAGACTTAAGGTTCCTATGCAATGATATCTAGATGGTCCAAGTTCATTGTGACGCTATTTTTCTAAAGATTACAACAATTCTATAAAACCTCTATACTTAGTGACCCCCGTTACACGCCCGTGAGTCATTTTTGGTGAATATTTGAAACCATTCTAAATGGGATAGTCGAACCTGTGGAAGGCTTTTGTTTCCACTATTGGGTTACCTTAGGGTCAAATGTGCTTTACAGTGCCACTTTTTTAGAAATCAAACCTATTTTCAAAAATCCCCCGAGTTAGTGAACCGGGGTACACGCCTGAGTATTAATTCGGAGACTTCTTGCAATCGAAATAAGGAGGCCTCTTGTGGACCCCAAGTAGACTTCAGGTTCCTAAGCATTGATTTCTCCACAGTCGAATTTAATTTTGACGTCATTTTTCTTTAGAGTTCAACAATTCTTTAAGATCTCTATGTTTAGTGACCCCCGGTACACGCCCGTGAGGCATTTTTGGTGAATTTTTGAAACCATTCTAAAAAGGCAAAATCGAACCTGTGGAAGACTTTAACTTCCACTATTGGGCGTTATGGGGGAATAATTTGCTTTACAGTCCTATTTTCTGAGAGATCAGACATATTATAAAATATCCTCCGAGTTACTGACCCGGGGTACACACCTGAGTGTAATTTTGATGATTTCTTAAAATCAAACTAAGGATGCCTTTTCTGGTTGCCAAGTAGACTTAAGGTTCCTATGCAATGATATCTAGATGGTCCAAGTTCATTGTGACGTTATTTTTCTAAAGATTACAACAATTCTATAAAACCTCTATGTTCAGTGACCCCCGGTACACGCCCGTGAGGCATTTTTGGTGAATATTTTAAACCATTCTAAATGGGATAGTCGAATCTGTGGAAGGCTTTAGTTTCCACTATTGGGTTACCTTAGGGTCAAATGTGCTTTACAGTGCCACTTTTTGAGAAATCAAACCTATTTTCAAAAATCCCCGGAGCTAGTGAACCAGGGTACACGCCTGAGTATTAATTGCGAGACTTCTTGAAAGCAAACTAAGGAGGCCTCTTGTGGACCCCAAGTAGACTTCAGGTTCCTAAGCATTGATTTCTCCACAGTCGAATTTCATTTTGACGCCATTTTTCTTTAGAGTTCAACAATTCTTTAAGATCTCTATGTTCAGTGACCCCCGGTACACGCCCGTGAGGCATTTTTGGTGAATTTTTGAAACCATTCTAAAAAGGCAAAATCGAACCTGTGGAAGACTTTAACTTCCACTATTGGGCGTTGTGGGGGAATAATGTGCTTTACAGTCCTATTTTCTGAGAGATCAAACATATTATAAAATATCCTCCGAGTTAGTGACCCGGGGTACACACCTGAGTGTAATTTTGGTGATTTCTTAAAATCAAACAAAGGATGCCTTTTCTAGTTGCCAAGTAGACTTAAGGTTCCTATGCAATGATATCTAGATGGTCCAAGTTCATTGTGACGCCTATTTTTCTAAAGATTAGAAGAATTCTATAAAACCTCTATGTTTAGTGACCCCCGGTACACGCCCGTGAGGCATTTTTGGCGAATATTTGAAACAATTATAAACGGGATAGTAGAACCTGTGGAAAGCTTTAGTTTCCACTATTGGGTTACCTTAGGGTCAATTGTGCTTTACAGTGCCAGTTTTTGAGAAATCAAACCTATTTTCAAAAATCCCCCGAGCTAGTGAACCGGGGTACACGCCTGAGTATTAATTGTGAGACTTCTTGAAATCAAACTAAGGAGGCCTCTTGTGGACCCCAAGTAGACTTCAGGTTCCTAAGCATTGAATTCTCCACAGTCGAATTTCATTTTGACGCCATTTTTCTTTAGAGTTCAACAATTCTTTAAAATCTATATGTTCAATGACCCCCAGTACACGCCCGTGAGGCATTTTTGGTGAATTTTTGAAACCATTCTAAAAATGCAATATCGAACCTGTGGAAGACTTTAACTTCCACTATTGGGCGTTGTGGGGGAATAATGTTCTTTACAGTCCTATTTTCTGAGAGATCAATCATATTATAAAATATCCTCCGAGTTACTGACCCGGGGTACACACCTGAGTGTAATTTTGGTGATTTCTTAAAATCAAACAAAGGATCCTTTTTTGGTTGCCAAGTAGACTTAAGGTTCCTATGCAATGATATCTAGATGGTCCAAGTTCATTGTGACGCTATTTTTCTAAAGATTACAACAATTCTATTAAACCTCTATGTTCAGTTACCCCCGTTACACGCCCGTGAAGCATTTTTGGTGAATATTTGAAACAATTCTAAATAGGGTAGTCGAACCTGTGGAAGGCTTTAGTTTCAACTATTGGGTTACCTTAGGGTCAAATGTGCTTTACAGTGCCACTTTTTTAGAAATCAAACCTATTTTCAAAAATCCCCGAGTTAGTGAACCGGGGTAAACGCCTGAGTATTAATTATGAGACTTCTTGAAATCAAACTAAGGAGGCCTCTTGTGGACCCCAAGTAGACTTCAGGTTCCTAAGCATTGATATTTTCACGGTCGAATTTCGTTTTGACGCCATTTTTCTTTAGAGTTAAACAATTCTTTTATATCTCTATGTTCAGTGACCCCCGGTACACGCCCGTGAGGCATTATTGGTGAATTTCTGAAACCATTCTAAAATGGCAAAATCGAACCTGTGGAAGACTTAAACTTCCACTATTGGGCGTTCTGGGGGAATAATGTGCTTCAAAGTCCTATTTTCTGAGAGATCAAACATATTATAAAATATCCTCCAAGTTAGTGACCCGGGGTACACACCTGAGTGTAATTTTGGTGATTTCTTAAAATCAAACTAAGGATGCCTTTTCTGGTTGCCAAGTAGACTTAAGGTTCCTATGCAATGATATCTAGATGGTCCAAGTTCATTGTGGCGCTATTTTTCTAAAGATTACAACAATTCTATAAAACCTCTATGTTCAGTGACCCTTGGTACACGCCCCTGAGGCATTGTTTGTGAATATTTGAAACCATTCTTAATTGGATAGTCGAACCTGTGGAAGGCTTTAGTTTCCACTATTGGGTTACCTTAGGGTCAAATGGGCTTTACAGTGCCACTTTGTGAGAAATCAAACCTATTTTCAAAAATCCCCCGAGTTAGTGAACCGGGGTACACGCTTGAGTATTAATTCGGAGACTTCTTGCAATCGAAATAAGGAGGCCTCTTGTGGACCCCAAGTAGACTTCAGGTTCCTAAGCATTGATTTCTCCACAGTCGAATTTCATTTTGACGTCATTTTTCTTTAGAAATCAACAATTCTTTAAAATCTCTATGTTCAGTGACCCCCGATACAAGCCCGTGAGGCATTTTTGGTGAATTTTGAAACCATTCTAAAAAGGTAAAATCGAACCTGTGGAAGACTTTAACTTCCACTATTGGGCGTTGTGGTGGAATAATGTGCTTGACAGTCCTATTTTTCTGAGAGATCAAACATATTATAAAATATCCTCTGAGTTAATGACCCGGGGTACACACTTGAGTGTAATTTTGGTGATTTCTTAAAATCAAACTAAGGATGCCTTTTCTGGGTGCCAAGTAGACTTAAGGTTCCTATGCAATGATATTTAGATGGTCCAAATTCATTGTGACGCTATTTTTCTAAAGATTACAACAATTCTATAAAACCTCTATGTTCAGTGACCCCGGTACACGCTCGTGAGGCATTTTTGGTGAATATTTGAAACCATTCTAAATGGGATAGTCGAACCATTGGAAGGCTTTAGTTTCAACTATTGGGTTACCTTAGGGTCAAATGTGCTTTACAGTGCCAGTTTTTGAGAAATCAAACCTATTTTCAAAAATCCCCCGAGTTAGTGAACCGGGGTACACGCCTGAGTATTAATTTGAAGACTTCTTAAAATCAAACTAAGGAGGCATCTTGTGGACCCCAAGTAGACTTCAGGTTCATAAGCATTGATTTCTCCACAGACGAATTTCATTTTGACGCTATTTTTCTTTAGAGTTCAACAATTCTTTAAAATCTCTATGTTCAATGACCCCCGGTACACGCCCGTGAGGCATTTTGGGTGAATTTTTGCAACCATTCTAAAAAGGCAATATCGAACCTGTGGAAGACTTTAACTTCCACTATTGGGCGTTGTGGGGGAAGAATGTGCTTTACAGTCCTATTTTCTGAGAGATCAAACATATTATAAAATGTCCTCCGAGTTAGTGACCTGGGGTACACACCTGAATGTAATTTTGGTGATTTCTTAAAATTAAACAAAGGATGCCTTTTCTAGTTGCCAAGTAGACTTAAGGTTCCTATGCAATGATATCTAGATGGTACAAGTTCATTGTGACGCTATTTTTCTAAAGATTACAACAATTCTATAAAACCTCTATGTTCAGTGACCCCCGGTACACGCCCGTGAGGCGTTTTTGGTGAATATTTGAAACCATTCTAAATGCGATAGTTGAACCTGTGGAAGGCTTTAGTTTCCACTATTGGGTTACCTTAGGGTCAAATGTGCTTTACAGTGCCAGATTTTGAGAAATCAAACCTATTTTCAAAAATCCCCCCGAGTTAGTGAACCGGGGAACACGCCTGAGTATTAATTAGGAGACTTCTTGAAATCGAAATAAGGAGGCCTCTCTTGGACCCCAAGTAGACTTCAGGTTCCTAAACATTGATTTCTCCAAAGTCAAATTTCATTTTGACGTCATTTTTCTTCAGAGTTCAACAATTCTTTAAAATCTATATGTTCAGTGACCCCCGGTACACGCCCGTGAGGCATTTTTTGTGAATTTTTGAAACCATTCTAAAAAGGCAAAATCGAACTTGTGGAAGGCTTTAACTTCCACTATTGGGCGCCCTGTGGGAATAATATGCTTTACAGTCATGTTTTCTGAGAAATCAAACATATTATAAAATATCCTTCGAGTTAGTGACCAGGGGTATACACCTGAGTGTAATTTTGGTGATTTCTTAAAATCAAACAAAGGATGCCTTTTTTGGTTGCCAAGTAGATTTAAGGTTCCTATGCAATGATATCTAGATGGTCAGAGTTCATTGTAGCGCTATTTTTCTAAAGATTAGAACAATTCTATAAAACCTCTATGTTCAGTGACCCCCGGTACACGCCCGTGAGGCATTTTTGGTGAATATTTGAAACAATTTTAAATGGGATAGTTGAACCTGTGGAACGCTTTAGTTTCCACTATTGGGTTACCTTAGGGTCAAATGTGCTTTACAGTGCCAATTTTTGAGAAATCAAACCTATTTTCAAAAATCCCCCCCGAGTTAGTGAACCGGGGTACATTCTGAGTATTAATTCGGAGACTTCTTGAAATCAAACTAAGGAGGCCTCTTGTGGACCCCAAGTTGACTTCAGGTTCCTAAGCATTGATTTCTCCACAGTCGAATTTCATTTTGACGCTATTTTTCTTTAGAGTTCAACAATTCTTTAAAATCTCTATGTTCAATGACCCCCGGTACACGCCCGTGAGGCATTTTTGCAGAATTTTTGAAACCATTCTAAAAACGCAAAATCGAACCTGTGGAAGACTTTAACTTCCACTATTGGCCGTTGTGGGGGAATAATGTGCTTTACAGTCCTATTTTCTGAGAGATCAAACATATTATAAAATATCCTCCGAGTTAGTGACCCGGGGTACACACCTGAGTGTAATTTTGGTGATTTCTTAAAATCAAACAAAGGATGCCTTTTTTGGTTGCCAAGTAGACTTAAGGTTCCAATGCAATGATATCTATATGGTCCAAGTTCATTGTGACTCTATTTTTCTAAAGATTACAACAATTCTATAAATCCTCTATGTTCAGTGACCCCCGGTACACGCCCGTGAGGCATTTTTGGTGAATATTTGAAACCATTCTAAATGGGATAGTCGATCCTGTGGAATGCTTTAGCTTCCACTATTGGGTTACCTTAGGGTCAAATGTGCTTTACAGTGCCACTTTTTGAGAAATCAAATCTATTTTAAAAAATCCCGCGAGTAAGTTAACCAGGGTACACGCCTGAGTATTAATTGTGAGACTTCTTGAAATCAAACTAAGGAGGCCTCTTGTGGACCCCAAGTACACTTCAGGTTCCTAAGCATTGATTTCTCCACAGTCGAATTTCATTTTGACGCTATTTTTCTTTAGAGTTCAACAATTCTTTAAAATCTCTATGTTCAATGACCCCCGGTACACGCCCTTGAGGCATTTTTGGTGAATTTTTGAAACCATTCTAAAAAGGAAAAATCGAACCTGTGGAAGACTTTAACTTCCACTATTGGGCGTTGTGGGGTAATAATGTGCTTTACAGTCCTATTTTCTGAGAGATCAAACATATTATAAAATATCCTCCGAGTTTGTGACCCGGGGTACACACCTGAGTGTAATTTTGGTGATTTCTTAAAATCAAACAAAGGATGCCTTTTTTGGTTGCCAAGTAGACTTAAGGTTCCAATGCAATGATATCTATATGGTCCAAGTTCATTGTGACTCTATTTTTCTAAAGATTACAACAATTCTATAAATCCTCTATGTTCAGTGACCCCCGGTACACGCCCGTGAGGCATTTTTGGTGAATATTTGAAACCATTCTAAATGGGATAGTCGATCCTGTGGAATGCTTTAGCTTCCACTATTGGGTTACCTTAGGGTCAAATGTGCTTTACAGTGCCACTTTTTGAGAAATCAAACCTATTTTCAAAAATCCCACGAGTAAGTGAACAGGAGTACACGCCTGAGTATTAATTGTGAGACTTCTTGAAATCAAACTAAGGAGGCCTCTTGTGGACCCCAAGTAGACTTCAGGTTCCTAAGCATTGATTTCACCACAGTCGAATTTCATTTTGACGCCATTTTTCTTTAGAGTTCAACAATTCTTTAAAATCTCTATGTTCAGTGACCCCCGCTACACGCCCGTGAGGCATTTTTGGTGAATTATTGAAATCATTCTAAAAAGGCAAAATCTAACCTGTGGAAGACTTTAACATCCACTATTGGGCGTTGTGGGGGAATCATGTGCTTTACAGTCCTATTTTCTGAGAGATGAAACATATTATAAAATATCCTCCGAGTTAGTGACCCGGGGTACACACCAGAGTGTAATTTGGGTGATTTCTTAAAATCAAACTAAGGATGCCTTTTCTGGTTGCCAAGTAGACTTAAGGTTCCTATGCAATGATATCTAGATGGTCCAAGTTCATTGTGGCGCTATTTTTCTAAAGATTACAACAATTCTATAAAACCTCTATGTTCAGTGACCCCCGGTACACGCCCGTGAGGCATTTTTAGTGAATATTTGAAACCATTCTAAATGGGATAGTCGAACCTGTGGAAGGCTTTAGTTTCCACTATTGGGTTACCTTAGGGTCAAATGGGCTTTACAATGCCAGTTTTTGAGAAATCAAACCTATTTTCAAAAATCCCCCGAGTTAGAGAAACGGGGTACACACCTGAGTATTAATTCGGATACTTCTTGAAATCGAAATAAGGAGGCCTCTTGTGGACCCCAAGTAGACTTCAGGTTCCTAAGCATTGATTTCTCCACAGTCGAATTTCATTTTGACGCCATTTTTCTTTATAGTTCAACAATTCTTTAAAATATCTATGTTCAGTGACCTCCGGTACAAGCCCGTGAGGCATTTTTGGTGAATTTTTGAAACCATTCTGAAAAGGCAAAATCGAACCTGTGGAAGACTTTAACTTCCACTATTGGGCGTTGTGGGGGAATAATGTGCTTTACAGTCCTATTTTCTGAGAGATCAAACATATTATAAAATATCCTCCGAGTTAGTGACCCGGGGTACACACTTGAGTGTAATTTTGGTGATTTATTAAAATCAAACTAAGGATTCCTTTTCTGGGTGCCAAGTAGACTTAAGGTTCCTATGCAATGATATCTAGATGGTCCAAGTACATTGTGACGCTATTTTTCTAAAGATTACAACATTTCTCTAAAACCTCTATGTTAAGTGACCCCCGGTACACGCCCGTGAGGGATTTTTGGTGAATATTTGAAACCATTATAAATGGCATAGTCGAACCTGTTGAAGGATTTTGTTTCCACTATTGGGTTTCCTTAGGGTCAAATGTGCTTTACAGTGCCACTTTTTGAGAAATTAAACCTATTTTCGAAAATCCCCCGAGTTAGTGAACCAGGGTACAAGCCTGAGTATTAATTCGGAGACTTCTTACAATCGAACTAAGGAGACCTCATTTGGACGCCAAGTAGACTTCAGGTTCCTAAGCATTAATTTCTCCACAGTCGAATTTCATTTTGACGCCATTTTTCTTTATAGTTCAACAATTCTTTAAAATCTCTATGTTCAGTGACCCCCGGTACACGTCCGTGAGGCATTTTTGGTGAAGTTTTGAAACCATTCTAAAAAGGAAAAATCGAACCTGTGGAAGACTTTAACTTCCACTATTGGGCTTTGTGGGCGAATAATCTGCTTTACAGTCCTATTTTCTGAGAGATCAAACATATTATAAAATATCCTCCGAGTTAGTGACCCGGGGTACACACTTGAGGGTAGTTTTGGTGATTTCTTAAAATCAAACTAAGGATTCCTTTTATGGGTGCCAAGTAGACTTAAGGTTCCTATGCAATGATATCTAGATGGTCCAAGTTCATTGTGACACTATTTTTCTAAAGATTACAACAATTCTATAAAACCTCTATGTTAAGTGACCCCCGGTACACGCCCGTGAGGGATTTTTGGTGAATATTTGAAACCATTCTAAATGGGATAGTCGAACCTATGGAAGGCTTTAGTTTCCACTATTGGGTTACCTTAGGGTCAAATGTGCTTTACAGTTCCACTTTTTGAGAAATTAAACCTATTTTCAAAAATCCCCCGAGATAGTGAACCGTGGTACACGCCTGAGTATTAATTCGGATACTTCTTGCAATCGAACTAAGGAGCCCTCATTTGGACCCCAAGTAGACTTCAGGTTCCTAAGCATTAATTTCTCCACAGTCGAATTTCATTTTGACGCCATTTTTCTTTCTAGTTCAACAATTCTTTAAAATCTCTATGTTCAGTGACCCACGGTCTAAGCCCGTGAGGCCTTTTTGGTGAATTTTTGAAACCAGGCTAAAAAGGCAAGATCGAACTTTTGGAAGACATTAACTTCCACTATTGGGCGTTGTGGGGGAATAATGTGCTTTACAGTCCTATTTTCTGAGACATCAAACATATGATAAAATATCATCCGAGTTAGTGACCCGAGGTACACAATTGAGTTTAATTTTGGTGATTTCTTAAAATCAAACTAAAGAAGCCTTTTCTGGGTGTCAAGTAGACTTAAGGTTCCAATTCAATGATATCTAGATGGTCCAAGTTCATAGTGACGCTTTTTTTCTAAAGATTACAACAATTCTATAAAACCTTTATGTTCAGTGACCCCCGGTACAAGACCGTGAGGTATTTTTTGTGAATATTTGAAACAATTCTAAATGGGATAGTCGAACATGTGGAAGGCTTTAGTTTCCACTATTGGGTTACCTTAGGGTCAAATGTGCTTTACAGTGCCACTTTTTGAGAAATCAAACCTATTTTAAAAAATCCCCCAAGTAAGTGAACTGGGGTACACGCCTGAGTCTTAATTGTGAGACTTCTTGAAATCAAACTAAGGAGGCCTCTTGTGGACCCCAAGTAGACTTCAGGTTCCTAAGCATTGATTTCTCCACAGTCGAATTTCATTTTGACGCTATTTTTCTTTAGAGTTCAACAATTCTTTAAAATCTCTATGTTCAATGACCCCCGGTACACGCCCTTGAGGCATTTTTGGTGAATTTTTTAAACCATTCTAAAAAGGAAAAATCGAACCTGTGGAAGACTTTAACTTACACTATTGGGCGCCCTGTGGGAATAATATTCTTTACAGTCCTATTTTCTGAGAGATCAAACATATTATAAAATATCCTCCGAGTTAGTGACCCGGGGTACACACTTGAGTGTAATTTTGGTGATTTATTAAAATCAAACTAAGGATTCCTTTTCTGGGTGCCAAGTAGACTTAAGGTTCCTATGCAATGATATCTAGATGGTCCAAGTTCATTGTGACGCTATTTTTCTAAAGATTACAACAATTCTCTAAAACCTCTATGTTAAGTGACCCCCGGTACACGCCCGTGAGGGATTTTTGGTTAATATTGAAACCATTATAAATGGGATAGTCGAACCTGTTGAAGGATTTAGTTTCAACTATTGGGTTACCTTAGGGTCAAATGTGCTTTACCGTGCCACTTTTTGAGAAATTAAACCTATTTTCAAAAATTCCCCGAGTTAGTGAACCGGGGTACACGCCTGAGTATTAATTCGGATACTTCTTGCAATCGAACTAAGGAGGCCTCATTTGGACCCCAAGTAGACTTCAGGTTCCTAAGCATTAATTTCTCCACAGTCGAATTTCATTTTGACGCCATTTTTGTTTATAGTTCAAAAATTCTTTAAAATCTCTATGTTCAGTGACCCCCGGTACACGTCCGTGAGGCATTTTTGGTGAATTTTTGAAACCATTCTAAAAAGGCAAAATCGAACCTATGGAAGACTTTCACTTCCACTATTGGGCTTTGTGCTGGAATAATCTGCTTTACAGTCCTATTTTCTGAGAAATCAAACATATTATAAAATATCCTCCGAGTTAGGGACCCTGGTACACACCTGAGTGTAATTTTGGTGATTTCTTAAAATCAAACAAAGGATGCCTTTTCTAGTTGCCAAGTAGACTTAAGGTTCCTATGCAATGATATCTAGATGGTCCAAGTTCATTGTGACGCTATTTTTCTAAAGATTACAACAATTCTATAAAACCTTTATGTTCAGTGACCCCCGGTACAAGCCCGTGAGGTATTTTTTGTGAATATTTGAAACCATTCTAAATGGGATAGTCGAACCTGTGGAAGGCTTTAGTTTCCACTATTGGGTTACCTGAGGGTCAAATGTGCTTTACAGTGCCACTTTTTGAGAAATCAAATCTATTTTCAAAAATCCCCCGAGTAAAGGAACCGAGGTACACGCCTGAATATTAATTGTGAGACTTCTTGAAATCAAAGTAAGGAGGCCTCTTGTGGACCCCAAGTAGACTTCAGGTTCCTAAGCATTGATTTCTCCACAGTCGAATTTCATTTCGACGCTATTTTTCTTTAGAGTTCAACAATTCTTTAAAATCTCTATGTTCAATGACCCCCGGTACACGCCCTTGAGGCATTTTATGTGAATTTTTGAAACCATTCTAAAAAGGAAATATCGAACCTGTGGAAGACTTTAACTTCCACTATTGGGCGTTGTGGGGGAATAATGTGCTTTACAGTCCTATTTTCTGAGAGATCAAACATATTATAAAATATCCTCCGAGTTAGTGACCCGGGGTACACACCTGAGTGTACTTTTGGTGATTTCTTAAAATCAAACAAAAGATTCCTTTTTTGGTTGCCAAGTAGACTTAAGGTTCCAATGCAATGATATCTATATGGTCCAAGTTCATTGTGACTTTATTTTTCTAAAGATTACAACAACTCTATAAAACCTCTATGTTCAGTGACCCCCGGTACACGCCCGTGAGGCAGTTTTAGTGAATATTTGAAACCATTCTAAATGGGATAGTCGATCCTGTGGAATGCTTTAGCTTCCACTGTTGGGTTACCTTAGGGTCAAATGTGCTTTACAGTGCCACTTTTTGAGAAATCAAACCTATTTTCAAAAATCCCCCGAGTAAGTGAACCGGAGTACACGCCTGAGTATTAATTGTGAGATTTCTAGAAATCAAACTAAGGAGGCCTCTTGTGGACCCCAAGTAGACTCCAGGTTCCTAAGCATTGATTTCACCACAGTCGAATTTCATTTTGACGCCATTTTTCTTTAGAGTTCAACAATTCTTTAAGATCTCTATGTTCCGTGACCCCCGCTACACGCCCGTGAGGCATTTTTGGTGAATTATTGAAATCATTCTAAAAAGGCAAAATTGAACCTGTGGAAGACTTTAACTTCCACTATTGGGCGTTGTGGGGGAATCATGTGCTTTACAGTCCTATTTTCTGAGAGATCAAACATATTATAAAATATCCTCCGAGTTAGTGACCCGGGGTACACACCAGAGTGTAATTTTGGTGATTTCTTAAAATCAAACTAAGGATGCCTTTTCTGGTTGCAAAGTAGACTTAAGGTTCCTATGCAATTATATCTAGATGGTCAAAGTTCATTGTGGCGCTATTTTTCTAAAGATTACAACAATTCTATAAAACCTCTATGTTCAGTGACCCCCGGTACACGCCCGTGAGGAATTTTTAGTGAATATTTGAAACCATTCTAAATTGGATAGTCGAACCTGTGGAAGGCTTTAGTTTCCACTATTGGGTTACCTTAGGGTCAAAAGGGCTTTACAATGCCAGTTTTTGAGAAATGAAACCTATTTTCAAAAATCCCCCGAGTTAGTGAAACGGGGTACACGCCTGAGTATTAACTCGGATACTTCTTGCAATCGAACTAAGGAGGCCTCTTGTGGACCCCAAGTAGACTTCAGGTTCCTAAGCATTGATTTCTCCACAGTCGAATTTCATTTTGACGCCATTTTTCTTTATAGTTCAACAATTCTTTAAAATCTCTATGTTCAGTGACCTCCGGTACAAGCCCGTGAGGCATTTTTGGTGAATTTTTGAAACCATTCTAAAAAGGCAAAATCGAACCTGTGGAAGACTTTAACTTCCACTATTGGGAGTTGTGGGGGAATCATGTGCTTTACAGTCCTATTTTTTGAGAGATCAAACATATTATAAAATATCCTCCGAGTTAGTCGGGGTACACACTTGAGTGTAATTTTGGTGATTTATTAAAATCAAACTAAGGATTCCTTTTCTGGGTGCCAAGTAGACTTAAGGTTCCTATGCAATGATATCTAGATGGTCCAAGTTAATTGTGACGCTATTTTTCTAAAGATTACAACAATTCTCTAAAACCTCTATGTTCAGTTACCCCCGGTACACGCTCGTGAGGGATTTTTGGTGAATATTTGAAACCATTATAAATGGGATTGTCGAACCTGTGGAAGGATTTAGTTTCAACTATTGGGTTACCTTAGGGTCAAATGTGCTTTACAGTGCCACTTTTTGAGAAATCAAACCTATTATCAAAAAATCCCCCGAGTTTGTGAACCGGGGTACACGCCTGAGTATTAATTCGGAGACTTCTTGCAATCGAACTAAGGAGGCCTCATTTGGACCCCAAGTAGACTTCAGGTTCCTAAGCATTAATTTCTCCACAGTCGAATTTCATTTTGACGCCATATTTCTGTATAGTTCAACAATTCTTTAAAATCTCTATGTTCAGTGACCCCCGGTAAACGTCTGTGAGGCATTTTGGTGAATTTTTGAAACCATTCTAAAAAGGCAAAATCGAACCTGTGGAAGACTTTAACTTCCACTATTGGGCGTTGTGGGGGAATAAGGTGCTTTACAGTCCTATTTTCTTAGAGATCAAACATATTATAAAATATCCTCCGAGTTAGTGACCCGGGGTACACACTTGAGTGTAATTTTGGTGATTTATTAAAATCAAACTAAGGATTCCTTTTCTGGGTGCCAAGTAGACTTAAGGTTCCTATGCAATGATATCTAGATGGTCCAAGTTCATTGTGACGCTATTTTTCTAAAGATTACAACAATTCTCAAAAACCTCTATGTTCAGTGACCCCCGGTACACGCCCGTGAGGGATTTTTGGTGAATATTTGAAACCATTATAAATGGGATAGTCGAACCTGTGGAAGGATTTAGTTTCAACTATTGGGTTACCTTAGGGTCAAATGTGCTTTACAGTTCCACTTTTTGAGAAATTAAACCTATTTTAAAAAATCCCCCGAGATAGTGAACCGGGGTACACGCCTGAGTATTAATTCGGATACTTCTTGCAATCGAACTAAGGAGGCCTCATTTGGACCCCAAGTAGACTTCAGGTTCCTAAGCATTAAATTCTCCACAGTCGAATTTCATTTTGACGCCATTTTTCTTTATAGTTCAACAATTCTTTAAAATCTCTATGTTCAGTGACCCCCGGTACAAGCCCGTGAGGCATTTTTGGTGAATTTTTGAAACCATGCTAAAAAGGCAAAAACGTAACCTGTGGAAGATATAAACTTCCACTATTGGGCGTTGTGGGGGAATAATATTCTTTACAGTCCTATTTTCTGAGACATCAAACATATGATAAAATATCCTCCGAGTTAGTGACCCGGGGTACACACTTGAGTGTAATTTTGGTGATTTCTTAAAATCAAACTAAGGATGCCTTTTCTGGGTGCCAAGTAGACTAAAGGTTCCAATGCAATGCTATCTAGATGGTCCAAGTTCATTGTGACGCTATTTTTCTAACGATTACAACAATTCTATAAAACCATTATGTTCAGTGACCCCCGGTACAAGCCCGTGAGGTATTTTTTGTGAATATTTGAAACCATTCTAAATGGGATAGTCGAACCTGTGGAAGGCTTTAGTTTCTACTATTGGGTTACCTTAGAGTCAAATGTGCTTTACAGTGCCACTTTTTGAGAAATCAAACCTATTTTAAAAATTCCCCCGAGTAAGTGAACCGGGGTACACGCCTGAGTATTAATTGTGAGACTTATTGAAATCAAACTAAGGAGGCCTCTTGTGGACCCCAAGTAGACTTCAGGTTCCTAAGCATTGATTTCTCCACAGTCAAATTTCATTTTGACGCTATTTTTCTTTAGAGTTCAACAATTCTTTAAAATCTCTATGTTCAATGACCCCCGGTACACGCCCTTGAGGCATTTTTGGTGAATTTTTGAAACCATTTTAAAAAGGAAAAATCGAACCTGTGGAAGACTTTAACTTCCACTATTGGGCGTTGTGGGGGAATAATGTGCTTTACAGTCCTATTTTCTGAGATATCAAACATATTATAAAATATCCTCCGAGTTAGTGACCCGGGGTACACACCTGAGTATAATTTTGGTGATTTCTTAAAATCAAACAAAGGATGCCTTTTTTGGTTGCCAAGTAGACTTAAGGTTCCAATGCAATGATATCTAGATGCTCCAAGTTAATTGTGACGTTATTTTTCTAAAGATTACAACAATTCTATAAAACCTCCATGTTCAGTGACCCCCGGTACACGCCCGTGAGGCATTTTTGGTGAATATTTAAAACCATTCTAAATGGGATAGTCGATCCTGTGGAAGGCTTTAGCTTCCACAATTGGGTTACCTTAGGGTCAAATGTGGTTTACAGTGCCGCTTTTTGAGAAATCAAACCTATTTTCAATAATCCCCCGAGTAAGTGAACCGGAGTACACGCCTGAGTATTAATTCGAAGACTTCTTGAAATCAAACTAAGGAGGCCTCTTGTGGACCCAAAGTACACTTCAGGTTCCTAAGCATTGATTTCACCACAGTCGAATTTCATTTTGACGCCATTTTTCTTTAGAGTTTAACAATTCTTTAAGATCTCTTTGTATAGTGACCCCCACTACACGCACGTGAGGCATTTTTGGTGAATTATTGAAACCATTCTAAAAAGGCAAAATCGAACCTGTGGAAGACTCTAACTTCCACTATTGGGCGTTGTGGGGGAATCATGTGCTTTACAGTCCTATTTTCTTAGAGATCAAACATATTATAAAATATCCTCTGAGTTAGTGACCCGGGGTACACACCAGAGTGTAATTTTGGTGATTTCTTAAAATCAAACTAAGGATGCCTTTTCTGGTTGCCAAGTAGACTTAAGGTTCCTATGCATTTATATCTAGATGGTCGAAGTTCATTGTGGCGCTATTTTTCTAAAGATTACAACAATTCTATAAAACCTCTATGTTAAGTGACCCTTGGTACACGCCCGTGAAGCATTTTGGGTGAATTTTTGAAACCATTCTAAATGGGATAGTCGAACCTGTGGAAGGCTTTAGGTTCCACTATTGGGTTACCTTAGGGTCAAATGGGCTTTACAACGCCAGTTTTTGAGAAATCAAACCTATTTTAAAAAATCCCCCGAGTTAGTGAAACGGGTTACACGCCTGAGTATTAATTCAGATATTTCTTGCAATCGAACTAAGGAGGCCTCTTGTGGACCCCAAGTAGACTTCAGGTTCCTAAGCATTGATTTCTCCACAGTCGAATTTCATTTTGACGCCATTTTTCTTTATAGTTCAACAATTCTTTTAAATCTCTATGTTCAGTGACCTCCGGTAAAAGCCCGTGAGGCATTTTTGGTGAATTTTTGAAACCATTCTAAAAAGGGAAAATCGAACCTGTGGAAGACTTTAACTTCCACTATTGGGCGTTGTGGGGGAATAATGTGCTTTACAGTCCTATTCTCCGAGAGATCAAACATATTATAAAATATTCTCCGAATTAGTGACCAGGGGTACACACCAGAGTGTAATTTTGGTGAATTCTTAAAATCAAACTAAGGATGCCTTTTCTGGTTGCCAAGTAGACTTCAGGTTCCTATGCAATGATATCTAGATAGTCCAAGTTCATTGTGGCGCTATTTTTCTAAAGATTACAACAATTCTATAAAACCTGTATGTTCAGTGACCCCCGGTACACGCCCGTGAGGTATTTTTAGTGAATATTTGAAACCATTCTAAATGGGGTAGTCGAACCTGTGGAAGGCTTTAGTTTCCACTATTGGGTTACCTTAGGGTCAAATGTGCTTTACAGTGCCACTTTTTGAGAAATCAAACCTATTTTCAACAATCCCCCGAGTTAGTGAACCGTGGTACACGCCTGAGTATTAATTCGGAGACTTCTTGAAATCAAACTAAGGAGGCCTCTTGTGGACCCCAAGTAGACTTCAGGTTCCTAAGCATTGATTTCTCCACCTTCGAATTTCATTTTGACACTATTTTTCTTTAGAGTTCAACAATTCTTTGAAATCTCTATGTTCAATGACCCCCGGTACACGCCCTTGAGGCATTTTTGGTGAATTTTTGAAACCATTCTAAAAAGGAAAAATCGAACCTGTGGAAGACTTTAACTTCCACTATTTGGCCTTCTGGGGGAATAATGTGCTTTACAGTCCTATTTTCTGAGAGATCAAACATACTATAAAATATCCTCCGAGTTAGTGACCCGGGGTACACACCTGAGTGTAATTTATGTTCAGTGACCCCCGGTACACGCCCGTGAGGCATTTTTGGGGAATATTTGAAACCATTCTAAATGGGATAGTCGAACCTATGGAAGGCTTTAGTTTCCACTATCGGGTTGCCTTAGGGTCAAATGGGCTTTACAATGACACTTTTTGAGAAATCAAACCTATTTTCAAAAATCCCCCGAGTTAGTGAACCGAGGTACACGCCTGAGTATTAATTCGGAGACTTCTTGAAATCAAACTAAGGAGGCCTCTTGTGGACCCCAAGTACACACTTCAGGTTCCTAAGCATTGATTTCTCCACAATCGAATATCATTTTGACGCCATTTTTCTTAAGAGTTCAACAATTCTTTAAGATCTCTATGTTCAGTGACCCCCGCTACACGGCCGTGAGGCATTTTTGGTGAATTATTGAAATCATTCTAAAAAGGCAAAATTGAACCTGTGGAAGACTTTAACTTCCGCTATTGGGCGTTGTTGGGGAATCATGTGCTTTACAGTCCTATTTTCTGAGAGATCAAACATATTATAAAATATCCTCCGAGTTAGTGACCCGGGGTACACACTGGAGTGTAATTTTGGTGATTTCTTAAAATCAAACTAAGGATGCCTTTTCTGGGTGCCAAGTAGACTTATGGTTCCTATGCAATGATATCTAGATGGTCCAAGTTCATTGTGACGCTATTTTTCTAAAGATTACAACAATTCTATAAAACCTCTATGTTCAGTGACCCCCGGTACACGCCCGTGAGGCATTTTTGGTGAATATTTAAAACCATTCTAAATTGGGTAGTCGAACCTGTGGGAGGCTTTAGTTTCCACTATTGGGTTACCTTAGGGTCAAATGTGCTTTACAGTGCAACTTTTTGAGAAATCAAACCTATTTTCAAAAATCCCCCGAGCTAGTGAATCGGGGTACATGCCTGATTATTTATTGTGAGACTTCTTGAAATCAAACTAAGGAGGCCTCTTGTGGACCCACAGTACACTTCCGGTTCCTAAGCATTGATTTCTCCACAATCGAATTTCATTTTGACGCCATTTTTCTTTATAGTTAGACAACTCTTTAAGATCTCTATGTTCAGTGACCCCCGGTACACGCCCGAGAGGCATTTTTGGTGAGTTTTTGAAACCATTCTAAAAAGGCAAAATCGAACCTGTGGAAGACTTTAACTTCCACTATAGGGCGTTGTGGGGTAATAATGTGCTTTACAGTCCTATTTTATGAGAGATCAAACATATTGTAAAATATCCTCCGACTTAGGGACCCTGGGTACACACCTGAGTGTAATATTGGTGATTTCTTAAAATCAAACAAAGGATGCCTTTTCTAGTTGCCAAGTAGACATAAGGTTCCTATGCAATGATATCTAGATGGTCCAAGTTCATTGTGACGCTATTTTTCTAAATATTACAACAATTCTATAAAACTCTATGTTCAGTGACCCCCGGTACACGCCCGTGAGGCATTTTTGGTGAATATTTGAAAGCATTCCAAATGGGATAGTCGAACCTGTGGAAGGCTTTAGTTTCCACTATTTGGTTACCTTAGGGTCAAATGTGCTTTACAGTGCAAGTTTTTGAGAAATAAAACCTATTTTAAAAAATCCCCCGAGTTAGTGAACTGGGGTACACGCCTGAGTATTAATTCGGAGACTTCTTGAAATCAAACTAAGGAGGCCTCTTGTGGACCCCAAGAAGACTTCAGGTTCCTAAGCATTGATTTCTCCACATTCGAATTTAATTTTGACGCTATTTTTCTTTAGAGTTCAACAATTCTTTTAAATCTCTATGTTCAATGACCCCCGGTACACGCCCGTGAGGAATTTTTGGTGAATTTTTGAAACCATTCTAAAAAGGAAATATCAAACCAGTGGAAGACTTTCACTTCCACTATTTGGCGTTGTGGGGGAATAATGTGCTTTACAGTCCTATTTTCTGAGAGATCAAACATATTATAAAATATCCTCCGAGTTAGTGACCCGGGGTACACACCTTAGTGTAATTTTGGTCATTTCTTAAAATCAAACTAAGGATGCCTTTTCTGGTTACCAAGTAGACTTAAGGTTCCTATGCAATGATATCTAGATGGTCCAGGTTCATTGTGGCGCTATTTTTCTAAACATTACCATAATTCTATAAAACCTCTATGTTTAGTGACCCCCGGTACACGCCCGTGAGGCATTTTTGGTGAATATTTGAAACAATTCTAAATGGGATAGTCGAACCTGTGGAAGGCTTTAGTTTCCACTATTGGGTTACCTTAGGGTCAAATGGGCTTTACAGTGACACTTTTTGAGAAATCAAACCTATTTTCAAAAATCCCCCGAGTTAGTGAACCGGAGTACACGCCTGAGTATTAATTCGGAGACTTCTTGCAATCAAACCAAGGAGGACTCTTGTGGACCCCAAGTAGACTTCAGGTTCCTAAGCATTGATTTCTTCACAATCGAATTTCATTTTGACACCATTTTTCTTTATAGTTCAACAATTCTTTAAAATCTCTATGTTCAGTGATCCCCGGTACAAGCCCGTGTGGCATTTTTGGTTATTTTTTGAAACCATTCTAAAAAGGCAAAATCGAACCTGTGGAAAAATTTAACTTCCGCTATTGGGCGTTGTGGGGGAATAATGTGCTTTACAGTCCTATTTTCTGAGAGATCAAACATATTATAAAATATCCTCCGAGTTAGTGACCCGGGGTACACACTTGAGTGTAATTTTGGTGATTTCTTAAAATCAAACTAAGGATGCCTTTTCTGGCTGCCAAGTAAACTTAAGGTTCCTATGCAATGATATCTAGATGGTCCAAGTTCATTGTGACGCTATTTTTCTAAAGATTACAACAATTCTATAAAACCTCTATGTTCAGTGACCCCCGGTACACGCCCGTGAGACATTTTTGGTTAATATTTAAAACCATTCTAAATGGGGTAGTCGAACCTGTGGAAGGCTTTAGTTTTCCCTATTGGGTTACCTTAGGGTCAAATGTGCTTTACAGTGCCACTTTTTGAGAAATCAAAACTATTTTCAAAAATCCCCCGAGTTAGTGAACCGGGGTACACGCCTGAGTATTAATTCGGAGACTTCTTGCAATCGAACTAAGGAGGACTCTTGTGGACCCCAAGTAGACTTCAGGTTCCTAAGCATTGATTTCTCCACAGTCGAATTTCATTTTGACGCCATTTTTCTTTTTAGCTCAACAATTCTTTAAAATCTCTATGTTCAGTGACCCCCGGTACAAGCCCGTGAGGCATTTTTGTTGAATTTTTGAAACCATTCTAAAAAGGAAAAATCGAACCTGTGGAAGACTTTAACTTCCACTATTGGGCGTTGTGGGGGAATTATGTGCTTTACAGTCCTATTTTCTGAGAGATCAAATATATTATAAAATATCCTCTGAGTTAGTGACCCGGGGTACACACCTGAGTGTAATTTTGGTGATTTCTTAAAATCACACTAAGGATGCCTTTTCTGGTTGCCAAGTAGACTTAAGGTTCCTATGCAATGATATCTAGATGGTCCAGGTTCATTGTGGCGCTATTTTTCTAAAGATTACCACAATTCTATAAAACCTCTATGTTCAGTGACCCCCGGTACACGCCCGTGAGGCATTTTTGGTGAATATTTGAAACCATTCTGAATGGGATAGTGGAACCTGTGGAAGGCTTTTGTTTCCACTATTGGGTTACATTAGGGTCAAATGGGCTTTAAATTGTCACTTTTTGAGAAATAAAACCTATTTTCAAAAATCCCCCGAGTTAGTGAACCTGGGTACACGCTTGAGTATTAATTCGGAGACTTCTTGAAATCAAACTAAGGAGGCCTCTTGTGGTCCCCAAGTACACTTCAGGTTCCTAAGCATTGATTTCTCAACAATCGAATTTCATTTTGACGCCATTTTTCTTTATAGTTCAACAATTCTTTAAAATCTCTATGTTCAGTGACCCCGGTACAAGCCCGTGAGGCATTTTTGGTTAATTTTTAAACCATTCTAAAAAGGTAAAATCGAACCTGTGAAAGACTTTAACTTCCGCTATTGGGCGTTGTGGGGGAATAATGTGCTTTACAGTCCTATTTTCTGAGAGATCAAACATATTATAAAATATCCTCCGAGTTAGTGACCCGGGATACACACTTGAGTGTAATTTTGGTGATTTCTTAAAATCAAACTAAGGATGCCATTTCTGGGTGCCAAGTAGATTTATGGTTCCTATGCAATGATATCTAGAAGGTCCAAGTTCATTGTGACGCTATTTTTCTAAAGATTACAACAATTCTATAAAACCTCTATGTTCAGTGACCCCCGGTACACGCTCGTGAGACATTTTTGGTGAATATTTAAAACCATTCTAAATGGGTTAGTCAAACCTGTGGAAGGCTTTAGTTTCCACTATTGGGTTACCTTAGGGTCAAATGTGCTTTACAGTGCCACTTTTTGAGAAATCAAACCTATTTTAGAAAATTCCCCGAGCTAGTGAATCGGGGTACACGCCTGATTATTTATTGTGAGACTTCTTGAAATCAAACTAAGGAGGCCTCTTGTGGACCCCAAGTACACTTCAGGTTCCTAAGCATTGATTTCTCCACAATCGAATTTCATTTTGACGCCATCGTTCTTTATAGTTGAATAACTCTTTAAGATCTCTATGTTCAGTGACCCCCGGTACACGCCCGAGAGGCATTTTTGGTGAGTTTTTGAAACCATTCTAAAAAGGCAAAGTCGAACCTGTGGAAGACTTTAAATTCCACTATAAGGCGTTGTGGGGTAATAATGTGCTTTACAGTCCTATTTTATGAGATATCAAACATATTATAAAATATCCTCCGAGTTAGGGACCCTGGGTACACACCTGAGTGTAATTTTGGTGATTTCTTAAAATCAAACAAAGGATGCCTTTTCTAGTTGCCAAGTAGACTTAAGGTTCCTATGCAATGATATCTAGATGGTCCAAGTTCATTGTGACGCTATTTTTCTAAATATTACAACAATTCTTTAAAACTCTATGTTCAGTGACCCCCGGTACACGCCCGTGAGGCATTTTTGGTGAATATTTGAAACCATTCGAAATGGGATGTTCGAACCTGTGGAAGGCTTTAGTTTCCACTATTGGGTTACCTTAGGGTCGAATGGGCTTTACAGTGCCAGTTTTTGAGAAATAAAACCTATTTTCAAAAATCCCCCGAGTTAGTGAACCGGGGTACACGCCTGAGTATTAATTTGGAGACTTCTTGCAATCAAACTAAGGAGGCCTCTTGTGGACCCCAAGTAGAATTCAGGTTCCTAAGCATTGATTTCTCCACGTTCCAATTTCATTTTGACGCTATTTTTCGATAGAGTTCAACAATTATTTGAAATCTATATGTTCAATGACCCCCGGTACACGCCCGTGAGGCATTTTTGGTGAATTTTTGAAACCATTCTAAAAAGGCAAAATCGAACATGTGGAAGACTTTAACTTCCGCTATTTGGCGTTGTGGGGGAATAATGTGCTTTACAGTCCTATTTTCTGAGAGATCAAACATATTATAAAATATCCTCCGAGTTAGTGACCCGGGGTACACACCTGAGTGTAATTTTGGTGATTTCTTAAAATCAAACTAAGGATGCCTTTTCTGGTTGCCATGTAGACTTAAGGTTCCTATGCAATGATATCTAGATGGTCCAGGTTCATTGTGGCGCTATTTTTCTAAAGATTACCACAATTCTATACAACCTCTATGTTCAGTGACCCCCGGTACACGCCCGTGAGGCATTTTTGGTGAATAAATGAAACAATTCTAAATGGGATAGTCGAACCTGTGGAAGGCTTTAGTTTCCACTATTGGGTTACCTTAGGGTCGAATGTGCTTTACAGTGCCACTTTTTGAGAAATCAAACCTATTTTCAAAAATCCCCCGAGTTAGTGAACCGGAGTACACGCCTGAGTATTAATTCGGAGACTTCTTGCAATCGAACTAAGGAGGACTCTTGTGGACCCCAAGTAGACTTCAGGTTCCTAAGCATTGATTTCTCCACATTCGAATTTCATTTTGACGCCATTTTTCTTTATAGTTCAACAATTCTTTAAAATCTCTATGGTCAGTGACCCCCGGTACAAGCCCGTGAGGCATTTTTGGTTATTTTTTGAAACCATTCTAAAAAGGCAAAATCGAACATGTGGAAGACTTTAACTTCCGCTATTTGGCGTTGTGGGGGAATAATGTGCTTTACAGTCCTATTTTCTGAGAGATCAAACATATTATAAAATATCCTCCGAGTTAGTGACCCGGGGTACACACTTGAGTGTAATTTTGGTGATTTCTTAAAATCAAACTAAGGATGCCTTTTCTGGGTGCCAAGTAAACTTAAGGTTCCTATGCAATGATATCTAGATGGTCCAAGTTCATTGTGACGCTATTTTTCTAAAGATTACAACAATTCTATAAAACCTCTATGTTCAGTGACCCCCGGTACACGCCCGTGAGACATTTTTGTTTAAGATTTAAAACCATTCTAAATGGGGTAGTCAAACCTGTGGAAAGCTTTAGTTTTCCCTATTGGGTTACCTTAGGGTCAAATGTGCTTTACAGTGCCACTTTTTGAGAAATCAAACCTATTTTCAAAAATCCCCCGAGTTAGTGAAGCGGGGTACACGCCTGAGTACTAATTGTGAGATTTCTTGAAATCAAACTAAGGAGGCCTCTTGTGGACCCCAAGTAGACTTCAGGTGCCTAAGCATTGATTTCTCCACAGTCGAATTTAATTTTGACACTATTTTTCTTTATAGTTCAACAATTCTTTAAAATCTATATGTTGAGTGACCCCTGGTACAAGCCCGTGAGGCATTTTTGGTGAATTTTTGAAACCATTCTAAAAAGGCAAAATTGAACCTGTGGAAGACTTTAACTTCCACTATTGGGCGTTGTGGGGGAATAATGTGCTTTACAGTCCTATTTTCTGAGAGATCAAATATATTATAAAATATCCTCTGAGTTAGTGACCCGGGGTACACACCTGAGTGTAATTTTGGTGATTTCTTAAAATCAAACTAAGGATGCCTTTTCTGGTTGCCCAGTAGACTTAAGGTTCCTATGCAATGATATATAGACGGTCCAGGTTCATTGTGGCGCTATTTTTCTAAAGATTACCACAATTCTATAAAACCTCTATGTTCAGTGAACCCCGGTACACGCCCGTGAGGCATTTTTGGTGAATATTTGAAACAATTCTAAATGGGATAGTCGAACCTGTGGAAGGCTTTAGTTTCCACTATCGGGTTGCCTTAGGCTCAAATGGGATTTACAGTGACACTTTTTGAGAAATCAAACCTATTTTCAAAAATCCCCCGAGTTAGTGAACCGGGGTACACGCCTGAGTATTAATTCGGAGACTTCTTGCAATCGAACTAAGGAGGACTCTTGTGGACCCCAAGTAGACTTCAGGTTCCTAAGCATTGATTTCTCCACAGTCGAATTTCATTTTGACGCCATTTTTCTTTATAGTTCAACAATTCTTTAAAATCTCTATGTTCAGTGACCCCCGGTACAAGAGAGTGAGGCATTTTTGGTTATTTTTTGAAACCATTCTAAAAAGGCAAAATCGAACCTGTGGAAGACTTTAACTTCCGCTATTGGGCGTTGTGGGGGAATAATGTGCTTTACAGTCCTATTTTCTGAGAGATCAAATATATTATAAAATATCCTCTGAGTTAGTGACCCGGGGTACACACCTGAGTGTAATTTTGGTGATTTCTTAAAATCAAACTAATGATGCCTTTTCTGGTTGCCAAGTAGACTTAAGGTTCCTATGCAATGATATCTAGATGGTCAAGGTTCATTGTGGCGCTATTTTTCTAAAGATTACCACAATTCTATAAAACCTCTATGTTCAGTGACCCCCGGTACACGCCCGTGAGGTATTTTTGGTGAATATTTGAAACCATTCTAAATGGGATAGTCGAACCTGTGGAAGGCTTTAGTTTCCACTATTGGGTTAACTTACGGTCAAATGGGCTTTACATTGCCACCTTTTGAGAAATAAAACCTATTTTCAAAAATCACCCGAGTTAGTGAACCGGGGTACACGCCTGAGTATTAATTCGGAGACTTCTTGAAATCGAACTAAGGAGGCCTCTTGTGGACCCCAAGTACACTTCAGGTTCCTAAGCATTGATTTCTCCACAATCGAATTTCATTTTGACGCCATTTTTCTTTATAGTTCAAAAATTCTTTAAAATCTCTATGTTCAGTGACCCCCGGTACAAGCCCGTGAGGCATTTTTGGTTAATTTTTAAACCATTCTAAAAAGGCAAAATCGAACATGTGGAAGACTTTAACTTCCACTATAGGGCGTTGTAGGGGAATAATGTGATTTACAGTCCTATTTTCTGAGAGATCAAACATATTATAATATATCCTCCGAGTAAGTGACCCGGGGTACACACCTGAGTTTAATTTTGGTGATTTCTTAAAATCAAACAAAGGATGCCTTTTCTGGGTGCCAAGTAGACTTAAGGTTCCTATGCAATGATACCTAGATGGTCCAAGTTCATTGTGACGCAATTTTTCTAAAGATTACAACAATTCTATAAAACCTCTATGTTCAATGACCCCCCAGTACACGCCCGTGAGGCATTTTTGGTGAATATTTGAAACCATTCTTAATGGGATAGTCGAACCTGTGGAAGGCTTTAGTTTCCACTATTGGGTTACCTTAGGGTCAAATGTGCTTTACATTGCAACTTTTTGAGAAATCAAACCTATTTTCAAAAATCCCCGAGCTAGTGAATTGGGGTACACGCCTGATTATTTATTGTGAGACTTCTTGAAATCAAACTAAGGAGGCCTCTTGTGGACCCCAAGTACACTTCAGGTTCCTAAGCATTGATTTCTCCACAATCGAATTTCATTTTGACGCCATTTTTCTTTATAGTTCAACAACTCTTTAAGATCTCTATGTTCAGTGACCCCCAGTACACGCCCGAGAGGCATTTTTGGTGAGTTTTTTAAACCATTCTAAAAAGGCAAAATCGAACCTGTGGAAGACTTTAACTTCCACTATAGGGCGTTGTGGGGTAATAATGTGCTTTACAGTCCTATTTTATGGGAGATCAAACATATTATAAAATATCCTCCGAGTTAAGACCCTGGTACATACCTGAGTGTAATTTTGGTGATTTCTTTAAATCAAACAAAGGATGCCTTTTCTAGTTGCCAAGTAGACTTAAGGTTCCTATGCAATGATATCTAGATGGTCCAAGTTCATTGTGACGCTATTTTTCTAAATATTACAACAATTCTATAAAACTCTATGTTCAGTGACCCCCGGTACACGCCCGTGAGGAATTTTTGGTGAATATTTGAAAGCATTCGAAATGGGATAGTCGAACCTGTGGAAGGCTTTAGTTTCAACTATTGGGTTACCTTAGGGTCAAATGTGCTTTACAGTGCAAGTTTTTGAGAAATCAAACCTATTTTCAAAAATCCCCCGAGTTAGTAAACCGGGGTACACGCCTGAGTATTAATTCGGAGACTTCTTGAAATCAAACTAAGGAGGCCTCTTCTGGACCCCAAGTAGACTTCAGGTTCCTAAGCATTGATTTCTCCACATTCGAATTTCATTTTGACGCTATTTTTCTATAGAGTTCAACAATTCTTTGAAATCTCTATGTTCCATGACCCCCGGTACACGCCCGTGAGGAATTTTTGGTGAATTTTTGAAACCATTTTAAAAAGGAAAAATCGAACCTGTGGAAGACTTTAACTTCCACTATTTGGCATTGTGGGGGAATAATGTGCTTTACACTCCTATTTTCTGAGAGATCAAACATATTATAAAATATCCTCCGAGTTAGTGACCCGGGGTACACACCTGAGCGTAATTTTGTTGATTTCTTATAATCAAACTAAGGAAGCCTTTTCTGGTTGCCAAGTAGACTTAAGGTTCCTATGCAATGATATCTAGATGGTCCAGGTTCATTGTGGCGCTATTTTTCTAAAGATTACCACAATTCTATAAAACCTCTATGTTCAGTGACCCCCGGTACAAGCTCGTGAGGCATTTTTGGTGAATATTTGAAACAATTCTAAATGGGATAGTCGAACCTGTGGAAGGCTTTAGTTTCCACTATTGGGTTACCTTAGGGTCAAATGTGCTTTACAGTGCCACTTTTTGAGAAATCAAACCTATTTTCAAAAATCCCCCGAGTTAGTGAACCGGAGTACACGCCTGAGTATTAATTCGGAGAATTCTTGCAATCGAACTAAGGAGGACTCTTGTGGACCCCAAGTAGACTTCAGGTTCCTAAGCATTGATTTCTCCACATTCGAATTTCATTTTGACGCCATTTTTCATTATAGTTCAACAATTCTTTAAAATCTCTATGTTCAGTGACCCCCGGTACAAGCCCGTGAGGCATTTTTGGTTATTTTTTGAAACCATTCTAAAAAGGCAAAATCGAACCTGTGGAAGACTTTAACTTCCGCTATTTGGCGTTGTGGGGGAATAATGTGCTTTACAGTCCTATTTTCTGAGAGATCAAACATATTATAAAATATCCTCCGAGTTAGTGACCCGGGGTACACACTTGAGTGTAATTTTGGCGATTTCTTAAAATCAAACTACGGATGCCTTTTCTGGGTGCCAAGTAGACTTAAGGTTCCTATGCAATGATATCTAGATGGTCCAAGTTCATTGTGACGCTATTTTTCTAAAGATTACTACAATTCTATAAAACCTCTATGTTCAGTGACCCCCGGTACACGCCCGTGACACATTTTTGGTTAATATTTAAAACCATTCTAAATGGGGTAGTCGAACCTGTGGAAGGATTTACTTTTCCCTATTGGATTACCTTAGGGTCAAATGGGCTTTACAGTGCCTCTTTTTGAGAAATCAAACCTATTTTCAAAAATCCCCCGAGTTAGTGAACCGGAGTACACGCCTGAGTACTAATTGTGAGACTTCTTGAAATCAAACTAAGGAGGCCTCTTTTGGACCCCAAGTAGACTTCAGGTTCCTAAGCATTGATTTCTCCACAGTCGAATTTCATTTTGACACTATTTTTCTTTATAGTTCAACAATTCTATAAAATCTCTATGTTGTGTGACCTCCGGTACAAGCCCGTGAGGCATTTTTGGTGAATTTTTGAAACCATTCTAAAAAGGCAGAATCGAACCTGTGGAAGACTTTAACTTCCGCTATTGGGCGTTGTGGGGGAATAATGTGCTTTACAGTCCTATTTTCGGAGAGATCAAACATATTATAAAATATCCTCCGAGTTAGTGACCCGGGGTACACACTTGAGTGTAATTTTGGTGATTTCTTAAAATCAAACTAAGGATGCCTTTTCTGGGTGCCAAGTAAACTTAAGGTTCCTATGCAATGATATCTAGATGGTCCAAGTTCATTGTGACGCTATTTTTCTAAAGATTACAACAATTCTATAAAACCTCTATGTTCAGTGACCCCCGGTACACGCCCGTGAGACATTTTTGGTTAATATTTAAAACCATTCTAAATGGGGTAGTCGAACCTGTGGAAAGCTTTAGTTTTCCCTAATGGGTTACCTTAGGGTCAAATGTGCTTTACAATGCCACTTTTTGAGAAATCAAACCTATTTTCAAAAATCCCCCGAGTTAGTGAACCGGGGTACACGCCTGAGTACTAATTGTGAGACTTCTTAAAATCAAACGAAGGAGACCTCTTGTGGACCCCAAGTAGACTTCAGGTGCCTAAGCATTGATTTCTCCACAGTCGAATTTAATTTTGACACTATTTTTCTTTATAGTTCAACAATTCTTTAAAATCTATATGTTGAGTGACCCCCGGTACAAGCCCGTGAGGCATTTTTGGTTATTTTTTGAAACCATTCTAAAAAGGCAAAATCGAACATGTGGAAAACTTTAACTTCCGCTATTTGGCGTTGTGGGGGAATAATGTGCTTTACAGTCCTATTTTCTGAGAGATCAAACATATTATAAAATATCCTCCGAGTTAGTGACCCGGGGTACACACTTGAGTGTAATTTTGGTGATTTCTTAAAATCAAACTAAGGATGCCTTTCTGGGTGCCAAGTAGACTTAAGGTTCCTATGCAATGATATCTAGATGGTCCAAGTTCATTGTGACGCTATTTTTCTAAAGATTACAACAATTCTATAAAACCTCTATGTTCAGTGACCCCCGGTACACGCCCGTGAGACATTTTTGTTTAAGATTTAAAACCATTCTAAATGGGGTAGTCGAACCTGTGGAAGGCTTTAGTTTCCACTATCGGGTTACCTTAGGGTCAAATGTGCTTTACAGTGCCACTTTTTGAGAAATCAAACCTATTTTAAAAAATCCCCCGAGTTAGTGAACCGGGGTACACGCCAGAGTACTATTTGTGAGACTTCTTGAAATCAAACTAAGGAGGCTTCTTGTGGACCCCAAGTAGACTTCAGGTTCCTAAGTATTGATTTCTCCACATTCGAATTTCATTTTGACGCTATTTTTCTATAGAGTTCAACAATTATTTGAAATCTATATGTTCAATGACCCCCGGTACACGCCCGTGAGGCATTTTTGGTGAATTTTTGAAACCATTTTAAAAAGGAAAAATCGAACCTGTGGAAGACTTTAACTTCCGCTATTGGGCGTTGTGGGGGAATAATGTGCTTTACAGTCCTATTTTCTGAGAGATCAAATATATTATAAAATATCCTCTGAGTTAGTGACCCGGGGTACACACCTGAGTGTAATTTTGGTGATTTCTTAAAATCAAACTAATGATGCCTTTTCTGGTTGCCAAGTAGACTTAAGGTTCCTATGCAATGATATCTAGATGGTCCAGGTTCATTGTGGCGCTATTTTTCTAAAGATTACCACAATTCTATAAAACCTCTATGTTCAGTGACCCCCGGTACACGCCCGTGAGGCATTTTTGGTGAATATTTGAAACCATTCTAAATGGGATAGTCGAACCTGTGGAAGGCTTTAGTTTCCACTATTGGGTTACCTTAGGGTCAAATGGGCTTTACATTTCCACTTTTTGAGAAATAAAACCTATTTTCAAAAATCACCCGAGTTAGTGAACCGGGGTACACGCCTGAGTATTAATTCGGAGACTTCTTGAAATCGAACTAAGGAGGCCTCTTGTGGACCCCAAGTACACTTCAGGTTCCTAAGCATTGATTTCTCCACAATCGAATTTCATTTTGACGCCATTTTTCTTTATAGTTCAACAATTCTTTAAAATCTCTATGTTTAGTGACCCCCGGAACAAGCCCGTGAGGCATTTTTGGTTAATTTTTAAACCATTCTAAAAAGGCAAAATCGAACATGTGGAAGACTTTAACTTCCGCTATTGGGCGTTGTGGGGGAATAATGTGCTTTACAGTCCTATTTTCTGAGAAATCAAACATATTATAAAATATCCTCCGAGTTAGTGACCCGGGGTACACACTTGAGTGTAATTTTGGTGATTTCTTAAAATCAAACTAAGGATGCCTTTTCTGGGTGCCAAGTAGACTTATGGTTCCTATGCAATTATATCTAGATGGTCCAAGTTCATTGTGAAGCTATTTTTCTAAAGATTACAACAATTCTATAAAACCTCTATGTTCAGTGACCCCCGGTACACGCCCGTGAGGCATTTTTGGTTAATATTTAAAACCATTCTAAATGGGGTAGTCGAACCTGTGGAAGGCTTTAGTTTCCACTATTGGGTTAACTTAGGGTCTAATGTGCTTTACAGTGCGACTTTTTGAGAAATCAAACCTATTTTCAAAAATCACCCGAGCTAGTGAATCGGGGTACACGCCTGATTATTTATTGTGAGACTTCTTGAAAGCAAACTAAGGAGGCCTCTTGTGGACCCCAAGTAAACTTCAGGTTCCTAAGCATTGATTTCTCCACAATCAAATTTCATTTTGACGCCATTTTTCTTTATAGTTCAACAACTCTTTAAGATCTCTATGTTCAGTGGCCCCCAGTACACGCCCGAGAGGCATTTTTGGTGAGTTTTTGAAACCATTCTAAAAAGGAAAAATCGAACCTGTGGAAGACTTTAACTTCCACTATAGGGCGTTTTGGGGTAATAATGTGCTTTACAGTCCTATTTTATGAGAGATCAAACATATTATAAAATATCCTCCGAGTTAGGGACCCTGGGTACATACCTGAGTGTAATTTTGGTGATTTCTTTAAATCAAACAAAGGATGCCTTTTCTAGTTGCCAAGTAGACTTAAGGTTCCTATGCAATGATATCTAGATGGTCCAAGTTCATTGTGACGCTATTTTTCTAAATATTACAACAATTCTATAAAACCTCTATGTTCAGTGACCCCCGGTACACGCCCGTGAGACATTTTTGTTTAAGATTTAAAACCATTCTAAATGGGGTAGTCGAACCTGTGGAAGGCTTTAGTTTCCACTATCGGGTTACCTTAGGGTCAAATGTGCTTTACAGTGCCAGTTTTTGAGAAATCAAACCTATTTTAAAAAATCCCCCGAGTTAGTGAACCGGGGTACACGCCTGAGTATTAATTCGGAGACTTCTTGAAATCAAACTAAAGAGGCCTCTTCTGGACCCCAAGTAGACTTCAGGTTCATAAGCATTGATTTCACCACATTCGAATTTCATTTTGACGCTATTTTTCTTTAGAGTTCAACAATTCTTTGAAATCTATATGTTCAATGACCCCCGGTACACGCCGTGAGGCATTTTTGGTGAATTTTTGAAACCATTCGAAAAACGAAAAATCGAACCTGTGGAAGACTTTAACTTCCACTATTTGGCGTTGTGGGGGAATAATGTGCTTTACAGTCCTATTTTCTGAGAGATCAAACATATTATAAAATATCCTCCGAGTTAGTGACCCGGGGTACACACCTGAGTGTGATTTTGGTGATTTCTTAAAATCAAACTAAGGATGCCTTTTCTGGATTCCAAGTAGACTTATGGTTCCTATGCAATGATATCTAGATGGTCCAGGTTCATTGTGGCGCTATTTTTCTAAAGATTACCACAATTCTATAAAACCTCTATGTTCAGTGACCCCCGGTACACGCCCGTGAGGTATTTTTGGTGAATATTTGAAACCATTCTAAATGGGATAGTCGAACCCGTGGAAGGCTTTAGTTTCCACTATTGGGTTACCTTAGGGTCAAATGGGCTTTACAGTGCCAATTTTGATAAATCAAACCTATTTTCAAAAATCCCCCGAGTTAGTGAACCGGGGTACACGCCTGAGTATTAATTCGGAGACTTCTTGCAATCGAACTAAGGAGGCCTCTTGTGGACCCCAAGTAGACTTCAGGTTCCTAAGCATTGATTTCTCCACAGTCGAATTTCATTTTGACGCCATTTTTCTTTATAGTTCAACAATTCTTTAAAATCTCTATGTTCAGTGACCCCCGGTACAAGCCCGTGAGGCATTTTTAGTTATTTTTTGAAACCATTCTAAAAAGGCAAAATCGAACCTGTGGAAGACTTTAAGTTCCGCTATTGGGCGTTGTGGGGTAATAATGTGCTTTACAGTCCTATTTTCTGAGAGATCAAATATATTATAAAATATCCTCTGAGTTAGTGACCCGGGGTACACACCTGAGTATAATTTTGGTGATTTCTTAAAATCAAACTAATGATGCCTTTTCTGGTTGCCAAGTAGACTTAAGGTTCCTATGCAATGATATCTAGATGGTCCAGGTTCATTGTGGCGCTATTTTTCTAAAGATTACCACAATTCTATAAAACCTCTATGTTCAGTGACCCCCGGTACACGCCCGTGAGGTATTTTTGGTGAATATTTGAAACCATTCTAAATGGGATAGTCGAACCCGTGGAAGGCTTTAGTTTCCACTATTGGGTTACCTTAGGGTCAAATGGGCTTTACAGTGCCAATTTTGATAAATCAAACCTATTTTCAAAAATCCCCCGAGTTAGTGAACCGGGGTACACGCCTGAGTATTAATTCGGAGACTTCTTGCAATCGAACTAAGGAGGCCTCTTGTGGACCCCAAGTAGACTTCAGGTTCCTAAGCATTGATTTCTCCACAGTTGAATTTCATTTTGAAGCCATTTTTCTTTAGAGTTCAACAATTCTTTAAAATCTCTATGTTCAGTGACCCCCGGTACAAGCCCGTGAGGCATTTTTGGTGAATTTTTGAAACCATTCTAAAAAGGCAAAATCGAACCTGTGGAAGACTTTAACTTCCACTATTGGGCGTTGTGGGGGAATAATGTGCTTTACAGTCCTATTTTCTGAGAGATCAAACATATTATAAAATATCCTCTGAGTTAGTGACCCGGGGTACACACCTGAGTGTAATTTTGGTGATTTCTCAAAATCAAACAAAGGATGTCTTTTCTGGTGGCCAAGTAGACTTAAAGTTTTTATGCAATGATATCTAGATGGTTCAAGTTCATTGTGACGCTATTTTTCTAAAGATTACAACAACTCTATAAAACCTCTATGTTCAGTGACCTCCGGTACACGCCCGTGGGGCATTTTTGGTGAATATTTGAAACAATTCTAAATGGGATAGTCGAACCTGTGGAAGGCTTTAGTTTCCGCTATTGGGTTACCTTAGGGACAAATGTGCTTTACAGTGCAAGTTTTTGAGAAATCAAACCTATTTTCAAAAATGACCTGAGTTAGTGATCCGGGGTACACGCCTTAGTAGCAATTCGGAGACTTCTTGAAATCGAACTAAGGAGGCCTCTTGTGGACCCCAAGTAGACTTCAGGTTCCTAAGCATTGATTTCTCCACAGTCGGATTTTATTTTGACGCCATTTTTCTTCAGAGTTCAACTATTCTTTCAAATTTCTATGTTAGTGACCCCCGGTACACGCCATTGAGAGATTTTTGGTGAGTTTTTGAAACTATTCTAAAAAGGCAAAATAGAACCTGTAGAAGACTTTAACTTCCACTACAGGGCGTTGTAGGGGAATAATGTGCTTCAAGGTCCTATTTTCCGAGAGATATAACATATTATAAAATATCCTCCGAGTTAGTGACCCGTGGTACACACTTGAGTGTAATTTTTGTGATTTCTTAAAATAAAACTAAGGATGCCTTTTCTGGTTGCCAAGTAGACATAAGGTTCCTATGGAATGATATCTAGATGGTCCAAGTTCATTGTGACGCTATTTTTCTAAAGATTACAACAATTCTATATAACCTCTATGTTCAGTGACCCCCGGTACACGCCCGTGAGACATTTTTGGTGAATATTTGAAACCATTCTAAATGGGATAGTCGAACCTGTTGAAGGCTTTAGTTTCCACTATTGGGTTACCTTAGGGTCAAAAGTGCTTTACAGTGCCACTTTTTGAGAATTCAAACCTATTGTCAAAAATCCCCCGAGTTAGTGAACCGGGGTACACGCCTGAGTATTAATTCGGAGAGTGCTTGAAATCGAACTAAGGAGGCCTCTTGTGGACCCCAAGTAGACTTCAGGTTCCTATGAATTGATTTCTCCACAGTCGAATTTCATTTTGACGCCATTTTTCTTTAGAGTTCAACTATTCTTTAGAATCTCTATGTTCAGTGACCCCCGGTACAAGCCCGTGAGGCATTTTTGGTGAATTTTTTATACCATTTTAAAAAGGTAAAATCGAACTTGTGGAAGAGTTTAAGTTCCACTATTGGGCGTTTTGGGGGAATAATGTGCTTTACAATCCTATTTTCTGAGAGATCAAACATATTATAAAATATCCTCCGAGTTAGTGACCCGGGGTACACACCTGAGTGTAATTTTGGTGATTTCTTAAAATCAAACAAAGAATGCCTTTTCTGGGTGCCAAGTAGACTTAAGGTTCCTATGCAATGATATCTAGATTGTCCAAGTTCATTGTGACGCTATTTTTCTAAAGATTACAACAATTCTATATAACCTCTATGTTCAGTGACCCCCGGTACACGCCCGTGAGACATTTTTGGTGAATATTTGAAACCATTCTAAATGGGATAGTCGAACCTGTTGAAGGCTTTAGTTTCCACTATTGAGTTACCTTAGGGTCAAAAGTGCTTTACAGTGCCACTTTTTGAGAATTCAAACCTATTTTCAAAAATCCCCCGAGTTAGTTAACCGGGGTACACGCCTGAGTATTAATTCGGAGAGTGCTTGAAATCGAACTAAGGAGGCTCTTGTGGACCCCAAGTAGACTTCAGGTTCCTATGAATTGATTTCTCCACAGTCGAATTTCATTTTGACGCTTTTTTCTTTAGAGTTCAACAATTCTTCAAAATCTCTATGTTCAATGACACGCGGTACACGCCCGTAGGGCATTTTTGGTGAATTTTTGAAACCATTCTAAAAAGGAAAAATCGAACCTGTGGAAGACTTTAACTTTCACTATTGGGCGTTGTGGGGGAATAATGTGCTTTACTGTCCTATTTTCTGAGAGATCAAACATATTACAAAATATCCTCCGAGTTAGTGACCCGGGGTACACCCTGAGTGTACTTTTTGTGATTTCTTAAAATCATACAAAGGATTCCTTTTCTGGGAGCCAAGTAGACTTAAGGTTCCTATGCAATGATATCTAGATGGTCCAAGTTCATTGTGACGCTATTTTTCTAAAGATTACAATAATTCTACAAAACCTCTATGTTCAGTGACCCCCGGTACACGCCCGTGAGGCATTTTTGGTGAATATTTGAAACCATTCTAAATGGGCTAGTTGAACCTGTTGAATGCTTTAGTTTCCACTATTGGGTTTCCTTAGGGTCCAATGTGCTTTACAGTGCCAGTTTTTGAGAAATCAAACCTATTTTCAAAAATCCCTCGAGTTAGTGAACCGGGGTACACGCCTGAGTATTAATTCGGAGACTTCTTGAAATCGAACTAAGGAGGCCTATTGTGGACCCCAAGTAGACTTCAGGTTCCTGAGAATTGATTTCTCCACAGTCGAATTTCATTTTGACGTCATTTTTCTTAAGAGTTCAACTATTCTTTAAAATCTCTATGTTCAGTGACCCCCGGTACAAGCCCGTGAGGCATTTTTGGTTAATTTTTGAAACCATTTTAAAAAGGCAAAATCGAACTTGTGGAAGACTTTAACTTCCACTATTGGGCGTTGTGGGGGAATAATGTGCTTTACAGTCCTATTTTCTGAGAGATCAAACATATTATAAAATATCCTCCGAGTTAGTGACCTGGGGTACACACCTGAATGTAATTTTGGTGATTTCTTAAAATCAAACTAAGGATACCTTTTATGGGAGCCAAGTAGACTTAAGGTTCCTATGCAATGATATCTAGATGGTCCAAGTTCATTGCTGACGCTATTTTTCTAAAGATTATTACAATTCTATAAAACCTCTATGTTTAGTGACCCCCGGTACACGCCCGTGAGCCATTTTTTGTGAATAATTGAAACCATTCTAAATGGGATAGTCGAACCTGTGGAAGACTTTATTTTCCACTATTTGGGTTACCTTAGGGGCAAATGTGCTTTACAGTGCCAGTTTTTAAATCAAACCTATTTTCAAAAATCCCCCGAGTTAGTGAACCGGGGTACACGCCTGAGTATTAATTCGGAGACTTCTTGAAATCGAACTAAGGAGGCCTCTTGTGGACCCCAAGTATACTTCAGGTTCCTAAGCATTGATTTCTCCACAGTCGAATATCATTTTGACGTCATTTTTCTTTAGAGTTCAACAATTCTTTAAAATCTCTATGTTAAGTGACCCCCGGTACAAGCCCGTGTGGCATTTTTGGTGAATTTTTGAAACAATTCTAAAAAGGCAAAATCGAACCTGTGGAAGACTTTAAATTCCACTATAGGGCGTAGTGGGGGAATAATGTGCTTTACCATCCTATTTTCTGAGAGATCAAACATATTATAAAATATCCTCCGAGTTAGTGACCCGGGGTACACACCTGAGTGTAATTTTGGTGATTTTTAAAATCAAACAAAGAATGACTTTTCTGGGTGCCAAGTAGACTTAAGGTTACTATGCAATGATATATAGATGGTCCAAGTTCATTGTGACGCTATTTTTCTATAGATTACATCAATTTTATAAAACCTCTATGTTTAGTGACCCCCGGTACACGCCGTGAGCCATTTTTGGTGAATATTTGAAACCATTCTAAATGGGATAGTCGAACCTGTGGAAGGCTTTAGTTTCCACTATTGGGTTACCTTAGGGTCAAATGTGCTTTACACTGCCAGTTTTTAAGAAATCAAATCTATTTTCAAAAATCCCCCGAGTTAGTGAACCGGGGTACACCCTGAGTCTAAATTCGGAGACTTCTTGAAATCGAACTAAGGAGGCCTCTTGTGGACCCCAAGTAAACTTCAGGTTCCTAAGCATTGATTTCTCCACAGTCGAATTTCATGTTGACGCCATTTTTCTTTAGAGTTCAACAATTCTTTAAATTCTCTATGTTCAGTGACCCCCGGTACACGCCTGAAAGGAATTTTTAGTGAATTCTTGAAACCATTCTAAAAAGGATAAATCGAACCTGTGGAAGACTATAACTTCCACTATTGGGCGTTATGGGGGAATAATGTGCTTTACAGTCCTATTTTCTGAGAGATAAAACATATTATAAAATATCCTTCGAGTTAGTGACCCGGGGTACACACCTGAGTGTAATTTTGGTGATTTCTTAAAATCAAACTAAGGATACCTTTTCTGGGAGCCAAGTAGACTTAAGGTTGCTATGCAATGATATCTAGATGGTCCAAGTTCATTGTGACCCTATTTTTCAAAAGATTACAACAATACTATAAAACCTTTATGTTTAGTGACCCCCGGTACACGCCCGTGAGTCATTTTTGGTGAATATTTGAAACCATTCTAAATGGAATAGTCGAACCTATGGAAGGCTTTAGTTTCACTATTGGGTTACCTTAGGGACAAATGTGTTTTACAGTGCCAGTTATTGAGAAATCAAACCTATTTTCAAAATTCCCCGAGTTAGTGAACCGGGGTACACGCCTGAGTATTAATTCGGAGACTTCTTGAAATCGAACTAAGGAGGCATCTTGTGGACCCCAAGTATACTTCAGGTTCCTAAGCATTGATTTCTCCACAGTCGAATTTCATTTTGACGCCATTTCTCTTTATAGTTCAACTATTCTTTAGAATCTCTATGTTCTGTGACCCCCGGTACAAGCCCGTGAGGCATTTTTGGTGAATTTTTTAAACCATTTTAAAAAGGTAAAATCGAACTTGTGGAAGACTTTAACTTCCACTATTGGGCGTTGTGGGGGAATAATGTGCTTTACAATCCTATTTTCTGAGAGATCAAACATATTTTAAAATATCCTCCGAGTTAGTGACCCGGGGTACACACCTGAGTGTAATTTTGGTGATTTCTGAAAATCAAACAAAGAATGCCTTTTCTGGGTGCCAAGTAGAGTTAAGGTTCCTATGCAATGATATCTAGATGGTCCAAGTTCATTGTGACGCTATTTTTCTAAAGATTACAACAATTCTATAAAACCTCTATGTTCAATGACCCCCGGTACACGCCCATGAGGCATTTTTGGTGAATATTTGAAACCATTCTAAATGGGATAGTCGAACATGTGGAAGGCTTTAGTTTCCACTATTGGGTTACCTTAGGGTCGAATGTGCTTTACAGTGCCAGTTTTTGAGAAATCAAACCTATTTTCAAAAATCCCCCGAGTTAGTTAACCGGGGTACACTCCTGAGTATTAATTCGGAGACTTCTTGAAATCGAACTAAGGAGGCCTCTTGTGGACCCCAAGTAAACTTCAGGTTCCTAAGCATTGATTTCTCCACAGTCGAATTTCATGTTGACGCCATTTTTCTTTAGAGTTCAACAATTCTTTAAAATCTCTATGTTCAGTGACCCCCGGTACACGCCTGAAAGGCATTTTTAGTGAATTTTTGAAACAATTCTAAAAAGGACAAAATCGAACCTGTGGAAGACTATAACTTCCACTATTGGGCGTTGTGGGGGAATAATATGCTTTACAGTCCTATTTTCTGAAAGATAAAACATATTATAAAATATCCTCCGAGTTAGTGACCCGGGGTACACACTGAGTGTAATTTTGGTGATTTCTTAAAATCAAACTAAGGATACCTTTTCAGGGAGCCAAGTAGACTTAAGGTTGCTATGCAATGATATCTAGATGGTCCAAGTTCATTGTGACCCTATTTTTCTAAAGATTACAACAATACTATAAAACCTTTATGTTTAGTGACCTCCGGTACACGCCCGTGAGTCATTTTTGGTGAATATTTGAAACCATTCTAAATGGAATAATCGAACCTATGGAAAGCTTTAGTTTCCACTATTGGGTTACCTTAGGGACAAATGTGTTTTACAGTGCCAGTTATTGAGAAATCAAACCTATTTTCAAAATTCCCCGAGTTAGTGAACCGGGGTACACGCCTGAGTATTAATTCGGAGACTTCTTGAAATCGAACTAAGGAGGCCTCTTGTGGACCCCAAGTAGACTTCAGGTTCCTAAGAATTGATTTCTCCACAGTCGAATTTCATTTTGACCCCATTTTTCTTAAGAGTTCAACTATTCTTTAAAATCTCTATGTTCAGTGACCCCCGGTACAAGCCCGTGAGGCATTTTTGGTGAATTTTTGAAACCATTTTAAAAAGGCAAAATCGAACTTGTGGAAGACTTTAACTTCCACTATTGGGCGTTGTGGGGGAATAATGTGCTTTACAGTCCTATTTTCTGAGAGATCAAACATATTATAAAATATCCTCCGAGTTAGTGACCCGGGGTACACACCTGAATGTAATTTTGGTGATTTCTTAAAATCAAACTAAGGATAACTTTTATGGGAGTCAAGTAGACTTAAGGTTCCTATGCAATGATATCTAGATGGTCCAAGTTCATTGTGACGCTATTTTTCTAAAGATTATAACAATTCTATAAAACCTCTATGTTTAGTGACCCCCGGTACACGCCCGTGAGCCATTTTTGGTGAATATTTGAAACCATTCTAAATGGGATAGTCGAACCTGTGGAAGGCTTTATTTTCCACTATTTGGGTTACCTTAGGGTCAAATGTGCTTTACAGTGCCAGTTTTTCAATCAAACCTATTTTCAAAAATCCCCCGAGTTTGTGAACCGGGGTACACGCCTGAGTATTAATTCGGAGACTTCTTGAAATCGAACTAAGGAGGCCTCTTGTGGACCCCAAGTATACTTCAGGTTCCTAAGCATTGATTTCTCCACAGTCGAATATCATTTTGACGTCATTTTTCTTTAGAGTTCAACAATTCTTTAAAATCTCTATGTTCAGTGACCCTCGGTACAAGCCCGTGTGGCATTTTTGGTGAATTTTTGAAACAATTCTAAAAAGGCAAAATCGAACCTGTGTAAGACTTTAAATTCCACTATAGGGAGTTGTGGGGGAATAATGTGCTTTACCATCCTATTTTCTGAGAGATCAAACATATTATAAAATATCCTCCGAGTTAGTGACCCGGGGTACACACCTGAGTGTAATTTTGGTGATTTTTTAATATCAAACAAAGAATGACTTTTCTGGGTGCCAAGTAGACTTAAGGTTCCTATGCAATGATATCTAGATGGTCCAAGTTCATTGTTAAGCTATTTTTCTAAAGATTACATCAATTTTATAAAACCTCTATGTTTAGTGACCCCCGGTACACGCCCGTGAGCCATTTTTGGTGAATATTTGAAACCATTCTAAATGGGATAGTCGAACCTGTGGAAGGCTTTAGTGTCCACTATTGGGTTACCTTAGGGTCAAATGTGCTTTACACTGCCATTTTTTAAGAAATCAAACCTATTTTCAAAAATCCCCCGAGTTAGTGAACTGGGGTACACGCCTGAGTATTAATTCGGAGACTTCTTGAAATCGAACTAAGGAGGCCTCTTGTGGACCCCAAGTAAACTTCAGGTTCCTAAGCATTGATTTCTCCACAGTCGAATTTCATGTTGACGCCATTTTTCTTTAGAGTTCAACAATTCTGTAAAATCTCTATGTTCAGTGACCCCGGTACACGCCAGAAAGGCATTTTTAGTGAATTTTTGAAACCATTCTAAAAAGGCAAAATCGAACCTGTGGAAGACTATAACTTCCACTATTGGGCGTTGTGGGGGAATAATGTGCTTTACAGTCCTATTTTCTGAGAGATAAAACATATCATAAAATATCCTCCGAGTTAGTGACCCCGGGTACACACCTGAGTGTAATTTTGGTGATTTCTTAAAATCAAACTAAGGATACCTTTTCTGGGAGCCAAGTAGACTTAAGGTTGCTATGCAATGATATCTAGATGGTCCAAGTTCATTGTGACCCTATTTTTCTAAAGATTACAATAATACTATAAAACCTCTATGTTTATAGACCCCCGTACACGCCCGTGAGTCATTTTTGGTGAATATTTGAAACCATCCTAAATGGAATAGTCGAACCTATGGAAGGATTTAGTGTCCACTATTGGGTTACCTTAGGGACAAATGTGTTTTACAGTGCCAGTTATTGAGAAATCAAACCTATTTTCAAAATTTCCCCGAGTTAGTGAACCGGGGTACACGCCTGAGTATGAATTCGGAGACTTCTTGAAATCGAACTAAGGAGGCCTCTTGTGGACCCAAAGTATACTTCAGGTTCCTAAGCATTGATTTCTCCACAGTCAAATTTCATGTTGACGCCATTTTTCTTTAGAGTTCAACAATTCTTTAAAATCTCTATGTTCGGTGACCCCCGGTACACGCCCGTAAGGCATTTTTAGTGAATTTTTGAAACCATTCTAAAAAGCAAAATCGAACATGTGGAAGACTTTAACTTCCACTATAGGGCGTTGTGGGGGAATAATGTGATTTACAGTCCTATTTTCTGAGAGATCAAACATATTATAATATATCCTCCGAGTAAGTGACCCGGGGTACACACCTGAGTTTAATTTTGGTGATTTCTTAAAATCAAACAAAGGATGCCTTTTCTGGGTGCCAAGTAGACTTAAGGTTCCTATGCAATGATATCTAGATGGTCCAAGGTCATTGTGACGCTATTTTTCTAAAGATTACAACAATTCTACAAAACCTCTATGTTCAGTGACCCCCGGTACACGCCCGTGAGTCATTTTTGGTGAATATTTGAAACCATTCTAAATGGGATAGTCGAACCTGTGGAAGGCTTTAGTTTCCACTATTGGGTTACCTTAAGGACAAATGTGCTTTACAGTGCCAGTTATTGAGAAATCAAACCTATTTTCAAAAATCCCCCGAGTTAGTGAACCGGGGTACACGCCTTGAGTATTAATTCGGAGACTTCTTTAAATCGAACTAAGGAGGCCTCTTGTGGACCCCAAGTAGACTTCAGGTTCCTAAGCATTGATTTCTCCACAATCGAATTTCATATTGACGCCATTTTTCTTTATAGTTCAACAATTCTTTAAAATCTCTATGTTCAGTGACCCCCGGTACACGCCCGTAAGGCATTTTTAGTGAATTTTTGAAACCATTCTAAAAAGGCAAAATCGAACATGTGGAAGACTTTAACTTCCACTGTAGGGCGTTGTGGGGGAATAATGTGCTTTACAGTCCTATTTTCTGAGAGATCAAACATATTATAATATATCCTCCGAGTTTGTGACCCGTGGTACACACCTGAGTGTAATTTTGGTGGTTTCTTAAAATCAAACAAAGGATGCCTTTTCTGGGTGCCAAGTAGACTTAAGGTTCCTATGCAATGATATCTAGATGGTCCAAGTTCATTGTGACGCTATTTTTGTAAAGATTACAACAATTCTACAAAACCTCTATGTTCAGTGACCCCCGGTACACGCCCGTGAGGCATTTTTGGTGAATATTTGAAACCATTCTAAATGGGATAGTTGAACCTGTTAAAGGCTTTAGTTTCCACTATTGGGTTACCTTATGGTCAAATGTGCTTTACAGTGCCAGTTTTTAGGAAATCAAACCTATTTTCAAAAATCCCCGAGTTAGTTAACCGGGGTACACGCCTGAGTATTAATTCGGAGACTTCTTGAAATCGAACTAAGGAGGCCTCTTGTGGACCCCAAGTAGACTTCATGTTCTTAAGTATTGATTTCTCCACAGTCGAATTTCATTTTGACGCCATTTTTCTTTAGAGTTCAACTATTCTTTAAAATCTCTATGTTCTGTGACCCCCGGTACAAGCCCGTGTGGCATTTTTGGTTAAGTTTTGAAACCATTCTAAAAGGCAAAATCGAACCTGTGGAAGACTATAACTTCCACTATTGGGCGTTGTAGGGGAATAATGTGCTTTACAGTCCTATTTTATGAGAGATAAAACATATCATAAAATATCCTCCGAGTTAGTGACCCGGGGTACACACCTGAGTGTAATTTTGGTGATTTCTTAAAATCAAACTAAGGATACCTTTTTTGGGAGCCAATTAGACTTAAGGTTCCTATGCAATGATATCTAGATGGTCCAAGTTCATTGTGACCCTATTTTTCTAAAGATTACAACAATTCTATAAAACCTCTATGTTTAGTGACCCCCGGTACACGCCCGTGAGTCATTTTTTGTGAATATTTGAAACCATTCTAAATGGGATAGTCGAACCTGTGGAAGGCTTTTGTTTCCACTATTGGGTTACCTTAGGGACAAATGTGCTTTACAGTGCCAGTTATTGAGAAATCAAACCTATTTTCAAAAATCCCCCGAGTTAGTGAACCGGGGTACACGCCTGAGTATTAATTCGGAGACTTCTTGAAATCGAACTAAGGAGGCCTCTTGTGGACCCAAAGTAGACTTCAGGTTCCTAAGCATTGATTTCTCCATAATCGAATTTCATGTTGACGCCATTTTTCTTTATAGTTCAACAATTCTTTAAAATCTCTATGTTCAGTGACCCCCGGTACACGCCCGTAAGGCATTTTTAGTGAATTTTTGAAACCATTCTAAAAAGGCAAAATCGAACATGTGGAAGACTTTAACTTCCACTATAGGGCGTTGTGGGGGAATAATGGGCTTTACAGTCCTATTTTCTGAGAGATCAAACATATTATAATATATCCTCCGAGTTAGTGACCCGTGGTACACACCTGAGTGTAATTTTGGTGGTTTCTTAAAATCAAACAAAGGATGCCTTTTCTGGGTGCCAAGTAGACTTAAGGTTCCTATGCAATGATATCTAGATGGTCCAAGTTCCTTGTGACGCTATTTTTCTAAAGATTAAAACAATTCTATAAAACCTCTATGTTCAATGACCCCCGGTACACGCCCGTGAGGCATTTTTGGTGAATATTTGAAACCTCGAACCTGTGGAAGGCTTTAGTTTCCACTATTGGGTTACCTTAGGGTCAAATGTGCTTTACAGTGCAAGTTTTTGAGAAATCAAACCTATTTTCAAAAATCCCCCGAGTTACTGAATCGGGGTACTCGCCTGCGTATTAATTCGGAGACTTCTTGAAATAAAACTAAGGAGGCCTCTTGTGGACCCCAAGTAGACTTCAGATTCCTAAGCATTGATTTCTCCACAGTCGAATTTAATTTTGACGTCATTTTTCTTTAGAGTTCAATAATTCTTTAAAATCTCTATGTTCAATGACTCCGGTACACGCCCGTGATGCATTTTTGGTGAATTTTCGAAACTATTCTAAAAACGAAAAATCGAACCTGTGGAAGACTTTAACTTTCACTATTCTGCGTTGTGGGGGAATAATGTGCTTTACGGTCCTATTTTCTGAGAGATAAAAAATATTATAAAATATCCTCCGAGTTAGTAACCCGGGGTACACACCTGAGTGTGATTTTGGTGATTTCTTAAAATCAAACTAAGGATGCCTTTTCTGGTTGCCAAGTAGACTTAAGGTTCCTATGCAATGATATCTAGATGGTCGAAGTTCATTCTGACGCTATTTTTCTAAAGATTACAATAATTCTATAAAACCTCCATGTTCAGTGACCCCCGGTACACGCCCGTGAGGCATTTTTGGTGAATATTTGAAACAATTCTGAATGGGATAGTTGAACCTGTGGAAGGCTTTAGTTTCCACTATTGGGTTACCTTACGGAATATGTACTTTACAATGCCAGTTTTTGAGAAATCAAACCTATTTTAAAAAATCCCCCGAGTTAGTGAACCGGGGTACACGCCTGAGTATTAATTCGGAGACTTCTTGTAATTTAACTAAGGAGGCCTCTTGTGGACCCCAAGTAGACTTCAGGTTCCTAAGAATTGATTTCTCCACAGTCGAATTTCATTTTGACGTCATTTTTCTTTAGAGTTCAACAATTCTTTAAAATCTCTATGTTTAGTGACCCCCGGTACACGCCTGTGAGGCATTTTTGTGAATTTTTGAAACCATTCAAAAAAGGCAAAATCGAACCTGTGGAAAGCTTTAACTTCCACTATTGCGCGCCCTGGGGGAATAATGTGCTTTACAGTTCGGTTTTCTGAGAAATCAAACATATTATAAAATATCCTCCGAGTTAGTGACCCGGGGTACACAACTGAGTGTAATTTTGGTGATTTCTTAAAATCAAACTAAGGATGCCTTTTCTGGGTGCCAAGTAGACTTAAGGTTCCTATACAATGATATCTAGATGGTCCAAGTTCATTTTGACGCTATTTTTCAAAAGATTACAACAATTCTATAAAACCTCTATGTTTAATGACCCCCGGTACACGCCCGTGAGGCATTTTTGGTGAATATTTGAAACCATTCTAAATGGGATAGTTGAACCTATGGAAGGCTTTAGTTTCCACTATTGGGTTACCTTAGGGTCAAATGTTCTTTACAATGCCACTTTTAGAGAAATCAAACCTATTTTCAAAAATCCCCCGAGTTAGTGAACCGGGGTACACGCCTGAGTATTAATTCGGAGACTTCTTGAAATCAAACTAAGGAGGCCTTTTGTGGACCCCAAGTAGACTTCAGGTTCCTAAGCATTGATTTCTCCACAATCGAATTTCATTTTGACGCTATTTTTCTTTAGAGGTCAAAATTCTTTAAAATCTCTATGTTCAATGACCCCCGGTACACGCCCGTGAGGCATTTTTGGTTAATTTTCGAAAGCATTCTAAAAAGGAAAAATCAAACTTGTGGAAGACTTTAACTTTCACTATTAGGCGTTGTGGGGGAATAATGTGCTTTACAGAACTATTTTCTGAGAGATCAAACATATTATAAAATATCCTCCGAGTTAGTGACCCGGGGTATACACATGAGTGTAATTTTGATGTTATCTTAAAATCAATCAAAGGATGCCTTTTGTGGTTGCCAAGTAGACTTAAGGTTCCTATGCAATGATATCTAGATGGTCGAAATTCATTGTGACGCTATTTTTCTAAAGATTAAAACAATTCTATAAAACCTCAATGTTCAGTGACCCCCGGTACACGCCCGTGAGACATTTTTGGTGAATATTTGAAATCATTCTGAATGGTATAGTTTTACCTGTGGAAGGCTTTAGTTTCCACTATTGGGTTACCTACGAAATATGTGCTTTACAATGCAAGTTTTTGAGAAATCAAACCTATTTTCAAAAATCCCCCGAGTTAGTGAACAAGGGTACACGCTTGAGTATTAATTCAGAGACTTCTTGTAATCGAACTTCAGAGGCCTCTTGTGGATCCCAAGCAGACTTCAGCTTCCTAAGCATTGATTTCTGCACAGTCGAATTACATTTTGACTTCATTTTTCTTTAGAGTTCAATAATTCTTTAAAATCTCTATGTTCAGTGACCCCCCTGTACACGCCCGTGAGGCATTTTTTGTGAATTTTTGAAACCATTCTAGAAAGGCAAAATCGAAGCTGTGGAAGGCTTTAACTTCCACTATTGGGCGCCCTGGGGGAATAATGTGCTTTACAATCCTGTTTTCTGAGAAATCAAACATATTATAAAATATCCTCCGAGTTAGTGACCCAGGGTACACAACTGAGTGTAATTTTGGTGATTTCTTAAAATCAAACTAAGGATTCTTTTTCTGGGTGCCAAGTAGACTTAAGGTTCCTATGCAATGATATCTAGATGGTCCAAGTTCATTGTGACCTATTTTTTTAAAGATTACAACAATTCTATAAAACCTATATGTTCAGTGACCCCCGGTACACGCCCGTGAGGCATTTTAGGTGAATATTTGAAACCATTCTTAATGGGATAGTCGAACCTGTGGAAGGCTTTAGTTTCCACTATTGGGTTACCTTAGGGTCAAATGTGCTTTACATTGACACTTTTTGAGAAATCAAACCTATTTTCAAAAATCCCCGGGTTAGTGAACCGGGGTACACGCATGAGTATTAATTGTGAGACTTCTTGAAATCAAACTAAGGAGGCCTCTATTGGACCCCAAGTAGACTTCAGGTTCCTAAGCATTGATTTCTCCACAGTCCAATTTCATTTTGACGCCATTTTTCTTTTTTAAGATCTCTATGTTCAGTGACCCCCTGTACACGCACGTAAGGCATTTTTGTTGAATTTTTGAAACCATTCTAAGAAGGCAAAATCGAACCTTTGGACAACTATAACTTCCACTATTGGGCGTTGTGGGGGAATAATGTGCTTTACAGTCCTATTTTCTGAGTGATCAAACATATTATAAAATATCCTCCGAGTTAGTGACCCGTGGTACACACCCAAGTGTAATTTTGGTGATTTCTTAAAATCAAACAAAGGATGCCTTTTCTGGTTGCCAAGTAGACTTAAGGTTCATATGCGATGATATCTATATTTTCCAAGTTCATTGTGACGCTATTTTTCTAAAGATTAGAACAATTCTATAAAACCTCTATGTTCAGTGACCCTCGGTACACGCCCGTGAGGCATTCTTGGTGAATTTTTTAAACCTTTTAAAAAGGAAAAATCGAACCTGTGGAAGACTTTAACTTTCACTATTGGGCGTTGTGGGGGAATAATGTGCATTAGAATCCTATTTTCTGAGAGATCAAACTTATTATAAAATATCCTCCGAGTTAGTGACCCGGGGTACACACCTGAGTGTAATTTTGGTGATTTCTTAAAATAAAACAAAGGATGCCTTTTCAGGTTGCCAAGTAGACTTAAGGTTCCTATGTGATGATATCTAGATGGTCCTAGTTCATTGGGACGCTATTTTTCTAAAGATTACAACAATTCTATAAAACCTCTATGTTCAGTGACCCCCGGTACACGCCCGGGAGGCTTTTTTCGTGAATATTTGAAACCATTCTAAATGGGATAGTTGAACCTGTGGAAGGCTTTAGTTTCCACTATTGGGTTACCTTACGGTCAAATGTGCTTTACAATGCCAGTTTTTGAGAAATCAAACCTATTTTCAAAAATCCCCCCGAGTTAGTGAACCGGGGTACACGCCTGAGTATTAATTCGGAGACTTCTTGAAATCAAACTCAGGAGGCCTCTTGTGGACCCCAAGTAGACTTCAGGTTCCTAAGCATTGATTTCTCCACAGTCGTATTTCATTTTGACGTTATTTTTCTTTAGAGTTCAACAATTCTTTAAAATATCTATGTTCAATGACCCTCGGTACAAGCCCGTGAGGCATTCTTGGTGAATTTTTGAAACCATTCTAAAAAGGAAAAATCGAACCTGCGGAAGACTTTAAATTTCACTATTGGGCGTTGTGGGGGAATAATGTGCTTTAGAGTCCTATTTTATGAGAGATCAAACTTATTATAAAATATCCTCCGAGTTAGTGACCTGGGGTACACACCTGAGTGTAATTTTGGTGATTTCTTAAAATCAAACAAAGGATGCCTTTTCTGGTTGCAACTAGACTTAAGGTTCCTATGCGATGATATCTAGATGGTCCAAGTTCATTGTGACGCTATTTTTCTAAAGATTACAACAATTCTATAAAACCTCTATGTTCAGTGACCCCCGGTACACGCCCGTGAGGCATTTTTTGGTCAATATTTGAAACCATTCTTAATGGGATAGTTGAACCTATGGAAGGCTTTAGTTTCCACTATTGGGTTACCTTAGGGTCAAATGTGCTTTACAACGCCAGTGTTTGAGAAATCAAACCTATTTTCAAAAATCCCCGAGTTAGTGAACCGGGGTACACGCCTGAGTATTAATTCGGAGACTTCTTGAAATCAAACTAAGGAGGCCTTTTGTGGACCCCAAGTAGACTTCAGGTTCCTAAGCATTGATTTCTCCACAATCGAATTTCATTTTGACGCTATTTTTCTTTAGAGTTCAACAATTCTCTAAAATCTCTATGTTCAATGACCCCCGGTACACGCCCGTGAGGCATTTTTGGTGAATTTTCGAAACCATTCTAAAAACGAAAAATCAAACTTGTGGAAGACTTTAACTTTCACTATTAGGCGTTGTGGGGGAATAATGTGCTTTACAGACCTATTTTCTGAGAGATCAAACATATTATAAAATATCCTTCGAGTTAGTGACCCGGGGTATACACCTGAGTATAATTTTGATGATTTCTTAAAATCAATCAAAGGATGCCTTTTCTGGTTGCCAAGTAGACTTAAGGTTCCTATGCAATGATATCTAGATGGTCGAAGTTCATTGTGACGCTATTTTTCTAAAGATTACAACAATTCTATAAAACCTCTATGTTCAGTGACCCTCGGTACACGCCCGTGAGGCATTTTTGGTGAATATTTGAAACCATTCTGAATGGGATAGTTGAACCTGTGGAAGGCTTTAGTTTCCACTATTGGGTTACCTTACGGAATATGTGCTTTACAATGCCAGTTTTTGAGAAATCAAACCTATTTTCAAAAATCCCCCGAGTTAGTGAACCAGGGTACACGCCTGAGTATTAATTGGGAGACTTCTTATAATCGAACTAAGGAGGCCTCTTGTGGATCCCAAGCAGATTTCAGCTTCCTAAGCATTGATTTCTCCATAGTCGAATTTCATTTTGACATCATTTTTCTTTAAAGTTCAACAATTCTTTAAAATCTCTATGTTCAGTGACCCCCGTACACGCCCGTGAGGCATTTTTTTTGAATTTTTGAAACCATTCTAGAAAGGCAAAATCGAACCTGTGGAAGGCTTTAACTTCCACTATTGGGCGCCCTGGGGAATAATCTGCTTTACAGTCCTGTTTTCTGAGAAATTAAACATATTATAAAATATCCTCCGAGTTAGTGACCCGGGGTACACAACTGAGTGTAATTTTGGTGATTTTTTAAAATCAAACTAAGGATGCCTTTTCTGGGTGCCAAGAAGACTTCAGGTTCCTATGCAATGATATCTAGATGGTCCAAGTTTATTGTGACGCTATTTTTTTAAAGATTACAACAATTCTATAAAACCTATATGTTCAGTGACCCCCGGTACACGCCCGTGAGGCATTTTAGGTGGATATTTGAAACCATTCTAAATGGGATAGTCGAACCTGTGGAAGGCTTTAGTTTCCACTATTGGGTTACCTTAGGGTCAAATGTGCTTTACATTGCCACTTTTTGAGAAATCAAACCTATTTTCAAAAATCCCCGGGTTCGTGAACCGGGGTACACGCCTGAGTATTAATTGTGAGACTTCTAGAAATCAAACTAAGGAGGCCTCTTGTGGACCCCAAGTAGACTTCAGGTTCCTAAGCATTGATTTCTTTACAGTCCAATTTAATTTTGACGCTATTTTTCTTTAGAGTTCAACAATTCTTTAAAATCTCTATGTTCAATGACCCTGGGTACACGCCCGTGAGGCATTCTTGGTGAATTTTTGAAACCATTCTAAAAAGGAAAAATCGAACCTGTGGAAGACTTTAACTTTCACTATTGGGCGTTGTGGGGGAATAATGTGCTTTAGAATCCTATTTTCTGAGAGATCAAACTTATTATAAAATATCCTCCGAGTTAGTGACCCGGGGTACACACCTGAGTGTAATTTTGGTGATTTCTTAAAATCAAACAAAGGATGCCTATTCTGGTTGCCAAGTAGACTTAAGGTTCCTATGAGATGATATCTAGATGGTCCAAGTTCATTGTGACGCTATTTTTCTAAAGATTACAACAATTCTATAAAACCTCTATGTTCGGTGACCCCGGTACACGCCCGTGAGGCTTTTTTCGTGAATATTTGAAACCATTCTAAATGGTATAGTTGAACCTGTGGAAGGCTTTAGTTTCCACTATTGGGTTACCTTACGGTCAAAGGGCGTACGATGGTGTCCGTTTTTCGAAAAAACGTCGTTTTGAGTATAAAAAACGCGATTAAATATTGTCTCGAAATTTGTGTCTATGACCGTGTCATATATCAATAATATATAGTTTAAAAATTGTAAAATTGAATAAAAAAAAAATTTTAATGTTAATCATGATTTGACCAGTCAAATTATAGATTAGTAAGGTAATTAGTGAAATTTTGGATGGAGTTAGATAATTTAGTTAGAATTTGGGCATCACACTTAACGGCGTTATAAAATTCCGTTAACAGGTGGCTATTTGAAAAAGTTAAGGAAATGAGAGGTGGTTATTTAAACACAAACAAAAATGGGTGGTTATTTTGAAATATGAGTATCGTGCGGTGGTTATTCACAATTTTTCCTTATTTAAAATCTCTATGTTCAGTGACCCCCGGTACACGAACGTGCGACATTTTGGTGAAGTTTTGAAACCATTCTAAAAAGGTAAAATCGAACCTGTGGAAGGCTTAAACTTCCACTATTGGGCGCCCTGGGAGAATAATGTGCTTTATAGTCCTATTTTCTGAGAAAACAAACATATTTTAGAAAACCCTCCGAGTTAGTGAACCGGGGTACACGCCCGAGTGTAATTTTGGTGATTTCTTAAAATAAAACTAAGGATACCTCTTATGGTATCCAAGTAGACTTAAGAATTCTATGCATTGATATCTAGATGGTCCAAGTTCATTGTGCGCTACAATTCGATGTTCAGTAACCCCCGGTACACGCCCGTGCGACATCTTTGGTGAATACTTGAAACCATTCTAAAAGGGAAAATCGAACCTGTGGAAGGCTTTAGTTTCCACTAAGGGGCACCCTGGGTGGCAAATGTGCTTTACAGTACCCTTTTTTGAAAAATCATACATATTTTCAAAATCCTCCGAGTTAGTAAACCGGGGTACATGCCTGTGTATTAATTCTTAGATTTCTTAAAATCAAACTAAAGATTCCTCTTCTTGACCCCAAGTAGATTTAAGGTTTCTAAGCTTTGATTTCTAGACTGTCGAATTTCATTTTGACGCATTTTTCTTTAGAGTTAAACAATTCTTTAAAATCTCTATGTTCAATGACCACCGGTACACGCTCGCGAGGCATTTTTGTGAATTTTTGAAACCATTCTAAAAGGGCAAAATCGAACCTGTGGAAGGCTTTAACTTCCACTATTGGGCGTTGTGGGGGAATAATGTGCTTTACAGTCCTATTTTCTGATAGATCAAACATATTATAAAATATCCACCGAGTTAGTGACCCGGACCCGGGGTACACACCTGAGTGTAATTTTGGTGATTTCTTGAAATCAAACTTAGGATGCATTTTCTGGTATCCAAGTAGACTTAAGGCTCCTATGCAATGATATATAAATGGTCCAAGTTTATTGTGACGCTATTTTTCTAAAGATTACAACAATTCTATAAAACCTCTATGTTCAGTGACCCCCAGTACACGCCCGTGAGGCATTTTTGGTGAATATTTGAAACCATTCTAAATGGGGTAGTCGAACCTGTGGAAGGTTTAGTTTCCACTATTGGGTTACCTTAGGGTCAAATGTGCTTTACAATGCAAGTTTTTGAGAAATCAAACCTATTTTCAAAAATCCCCCGAGTTAGTGAACCGGGTACACACCTGAGTATTAATTCGGAGACTTCTAAAAATCAAACTAAGGAGTCCACTTGTGGACCCCAAGTAGACTTCAGGTTTCTAAGCATTGATTTCTCCACAGTCGAATTTCATTTTGACGCCATTTTTCTTTAGAGTTTAACAATTCTTTAAAATCTCTATGTTCAATGACCCCCGGTACACGCTCGTGAGGCATTTTTGGTGAATATTTGAAACCATTCTACAAACGCAAAATCGAACCTGTGGAAGACTTTAACTTCCACTATTGGGCGTTGCGGGGGAATAATGTGCTTTACAGTCCTATTTTATGAGAAATCAAACATATTATAAAATATCCTCCGAGTTAGTGACCCGGGGTACACACCTGAGTGTAATTTTTGTGATTTCTTAAAATCAAACTAAGGATGCTTTTCTGGGAGCCAAATATTCCTATGTAATGATATCTAGATGGTCCAAGTTCATTGTGACGCTATTTTTCTAAAGATTACAACAATTCTATAAAACCTCAATGTTCAGTGACCCCCGGCACAAGCCCGTGAGGCATTTATGGTGAATATTTGAAACCATTCTAAATGGGATAGTCGAACCTGTGGAAGGCTTTAGTTTCAACTATTGGGTTACCTTAGGGTCAAATGTGCTTTACAGTGCAAGTTTTTGAGAAATCAAACCTATTTTCAAAAATCCCCCGAGTTAGTGAACCGAGGTACACACCTGAGTATTAATTCGGAGACTTCTTAAAATCAAACTAAGCAGGCCACTTGTTGACCCCAAGTAGACTTCAGGTTCCTAAGCATTGATTTCTCCACAGTCGAATTTCATTTTGACGCCATTTTTCTTTAGAGTTAAACAATTCTTTAAAATCTCTATGTTCAGTGACCCCCGGTACACGCCCGTGCGGCATTTTTGGTGAAGTTTTGAAACCATTCTAAAAAGGTAAACTCGAACCTGTGGAAGGCTTTAACTTCCACTATTGGGCGCCCTGGGGGAATAATGTGATTTACAGTCCTATTTTCTGAGAAAACAAACATATTTTAAAAAACCCTCCGAGTTAGTGAACCGGGGTACACGCCAGAGTGTAATTTTGGTGATTTCTTAAAATAAAACTAAGGATGCCTCTTATGGTATCCAAGTAGAATTAAGGTTCCTATCATTGATATCTAGATGGTCCAAGTTCATTGTGGCGCTACTTTTCTAAAGATTTCAACAATTCGATAAAATCTCTATGTTCAGTTACCCCGGTACACGCCCGTGAGGCATTTTTAGTGAATACTTGAAACCATTCTAAAAGGGAAAATCGAACCTGTGGAAGGCTTTAGTTTCCACTAAGGGGCACCCTGGGGTCAAATGTGCTTTACAGTACCCTTTTTGGACAAATCATACTTATTTTAAAAATCCTCCGAGTTAGTGAATCGAGGTACACGCCCGTGTATTAATTCTTAGATTTCTTAAAATCAAACTAAGGATTCCTCTTCTTTACCCCAAGTAGACTTAAGGTTCCTAAGCTTTGATTTCTAGACAGTCGAATTTCATTTTGACGCCATTTTTCTTTAGAGTTAAAAAATTCTTTAAAATCTTTGTGTTCAATGACCCCCGGTACACGCTCGTGAGGCATTTTTGGTGAATTTTTGAAACCATTCTAAAAAGGCAAAATCGAACTTGTGGAAGACTTTAACTTCCACTAATTCTCGTTGTGGGGGAATAATGTGCTTTACAGTCCTATTTTCTGAAAAATCAAACATATTATAAAATATCCTCCGAGTTAGTGACCCGGGGTACACACCTTAGTGTAATTTTGGTGATTTCTTAAAATCAAACTAAGGATGCCTTTTCTGGGAGCCAAATATTCCTATGTAATGATATCTAGATGGTCCAAGTTCATTGTGACGCTATTTTTCTAAAGATTACAACAATTCTATAAAACCTCTATGTTCAGTGACCCCCAGTAAACGCCCGTGAGGCAATTTTGGTGAATATTATAAACCATTCTAAATGGGAAGGTCGAACTTGTGGAAGTCTTTAGTTTCCAGTGATGACCTTAGGGTCAAATGTGCTTTACAGTGCCAGTTTTTGAGAAATCAAACCTATTTTCAATAATCCGCCGAGTTAGTGAACCGGGGTACACGCCTGAGTATTAATTCGGAGACTTCTTAAAATCAAACTAAGGAGGCCTCTTGTGGACCCCAAGGAGAATTCTGGTTCCTAAGCATCGATTTCTCCACAGTCGAATTTCATTTTGACGCAATTTTTTTTTAGAGTTCAATAATTCTTTACAATCTCAATGTTCAGTGACCCCCGGTACACGCCCGTGCGGCATTTTTGGTGAAGTTTTGATACCATTCTAAAAAGGTAAAATCGAACCTGTGGAAGGCTTTAACTTCTACTATTGGGCGCCCTGGGCAATACTGTGCTTTACAGTCCTATTTTCTGAGAAAACAAACATATTTTAAAAAACCCTCCGAGTTAGTGAACCGGGGTACACGCCTGAGTGTAATTTTGGTGATTTCTTAAAATAAAACTAAGGATGCCTCTTATGTTATCCAAGTAGACTTAAGGTTCCTATGCATTGTTGTCTAGATGGTCCAAGTTCATTGTGACGCTACTTTTCTAAAGATTTCAACAATTCGATAAAATCTCTATGTTCAGTGACCCCCGGTACACGCCCGTGAGGCATTTTTAGTGAATACTTGAAACCATTCTAAAAGGGAAAATCGAACCTGTGGAAGGCTTTAGTTTCCACTAAGGGGCACCCTGGGGGTCAAATGTGCTTTACAGTACCCTTTTTTGACAAATCATACACATTTTCAAAATCCTCTGAGTTAGTGAACCGGGGTACACGCCTGTGTATTAATTCTGAGATTTCTTTAAATCAAACTAAGGATTCCTCTTCTGGACCCCAAGTAGACTTAAGGTTCCTAAGCCTTTGTTTCTAGACTGTCGAATTTTATTTTGATGCCATTTTTCTTTAGAGTTCAACAATTCTTTAAAATCGCTATGTTCAATGACCCCCGGTACACGCTCGTGAAGCATTTTTGTTGAATTTTTGAAACCATTCTAAAAAGGCAAAATCGAACCTGTGGAAGACTTTAACTTCCACTATTGGGCGTTGTGGGGGAATAATATGCTTTACAGTCCTATTTTCTGAGATATCAAACATATTATAAAATATCCTCCGAGTTAGTGACCCGGGGTACACCCTGAGTGTAATTTTGGTGATTTCTTAAAATCATACTAAGGATGCCTTTTCTGGTTGCCAAGTAGACTTAAGGTTCCTATGCAATGATATCTACATGGTCCAAGTTCATTGTGACGCTATTTTTCTAAAGATTACAACAATTCTATAAAACCTCTATGTTTAATGACCCCCAGTACACGCCCGTGAGGCATTTTTGGTGAATATTTGAAACCATTCTAAATGGGACAGTCGAACATGTGGAAGGCTTTAGTTTCCACTATTGGGTTACCTTAGAGTCAAATGTGCTTTACAGTGCCAGTTTTTGAGAAATCAAACCTATTTTCAAAAATCCCCCGAGTTAGTGAACCGGGGTACACGCCTAAGTATTAATTCGGAGAATTCTTAAAATCAAACTAAGGAGGCCTCTTGTGGACCCCAAGTAGACTTCAGGTTCCTAAGCATTGATTTCTCCACAGTCGAATTCCATTTTGACGCCATTTTTCTTTAGAGTTCAACAATTCTTTAAAATCTTTATGTTTAGTGACCCCCGGTACACGCTCGTGAGGCATTTTTTGTGAATTTTTGAAACCATTTTAAAATGCAAAATCGAACCTGTGGAAAACTGTAACTTCCACTCTTGGGCGTTGTGGGGGAATAATGTGCTTTACAGTCCTATTTTCTGAGAAATCAAATATATTATAAAATATCCTCCGAGTTAGTGACCCGGGGTACACACCTGAGTGTAATTTTGGTGATTTCTTAAAATCAAACTAAGGATGGCTTCTCTGGTTGCCAAGTAGACTTAAGGATCCTATGCAATGATATCTAGATGGTCCTTGTTCATTGTGACGCTATTTCTCATAAGATTACAACAATTCTATAAAACCTCTATGTTCAGTGACCCCCAGTACACGCCCGTGAGGCATTTTTGTTGAATATTTGAAACCACTCTAAATGGGATTGTCGAACCTGTGGAAGGCTTTTGTTTCCACTATTTTGTTACCTTAGGGTCAAATGTGCTTTACAGTGCCAGTTCTTGAGAAATCAAACCTATTTTCAAAAATCCCCCGAGTTAGTTAACCGGGGTACACGCCTGAGTATTCATTCGGAAACTTCTTAAAATCAAACTAAGGAGGCCTCTTGTGGACCCCAATTAGACTTCAGGTTCCTAAGCATTGATTTCTCCACAGTCGAATTTCTTTTTGACGCCATTTTTCTTTAGAGTTCAACAGTTCTTAAAAATGTCTATGTTCTGTGACCCCCGGTACACGCCCGTGCGGCATTTTTGGTGAATTTTTGAAACCATTCTAAAAAGGTAAAAACGAACCAGTGGAAGGCTTTAACTTCCACTATTCAGTGCCCTGGGGGAATAATGTGCTTTACAGTCCTATTTAATGAGAAAACAAACATATTTTAAAAAACCCTCCAAGTTAGTGAACCGGGGTACATGCCTGAGTGTAATTTTGGTGATTTCTTAAAAAAAAACTAAGGATGCCTCTTATGGTATCCAAGTAGACTTAAGGTTCTTATGCCTCGATATCTAGATGGTCCAAGTTCATTGTGACGCTACTTTTCTAAAGATTTCAACAATTCGATAAAACCTCTATGTTCAGTGACCCCCGGTACACGTCCGTGAGGCATTTTTAGTTAATACTTTAAACCATTCTAAAAGGGAAAATCGAACCTGTGGAAGGCATTAGTTTCCACTAAGGGGCACCCTGGGAGTGAAATGTGCTTTACAGTACCCTTTTTTTTACAAATCATACATATTTTCAAAATCCTCTGAGTTAGTGAACCGGGGTACACGCCTTGTGTATTAATTCTGAGATTTCTTAAAATCAAACTAAGGATTCCTCTTCTTGACCCCAAGTAGAGTTAAGGTTCCTAAGCTTTGATTTCTAGACAATCAAATTTCCTTTTGACGCCATTTTTCTTTAGAGTTCAACAATTCCTTAAAATCTTTATGTTCAATGACCCCCGGTACACGCTCGTGAGGCATTTTTGGTGAATTTTTGAAACCATTCTAAAAAGGCAAAATCGAACCTGTGGAAGACTTTAACTTCCACTATTGGAAGTTGTGGGGGAATAATGTGCTTTTCAGTCCTATTTTCTGATTATTATAAAATATCCTCCGAGTTAGTGACTTGGGGTACACACCTGAGTGTAGTTTTGGTTCTTTCTTCAAATCAAACTAAGGATGTCTTTTCTGGTTGCCAAGTAGACTTAAGGTTCCTATGCAATGATATCTAGATGGTACAAGTTCATTGTGACGCTATTTTTCTAAAGATTACAACAATTTTATAAAACCTCTTCTTGACCCCAAGTAGACTTAAGGTTCCTATGCTTTGAGTTCTAGACAATCAAATTTCATTTTGACGCCATTTTTCATTAGAGTTCAACAATTCCTTAAAATCTCTATGTTCAATGACCCTCGGTACACGCTCATGAGGCATTTTTGGTGAATTTTTGAAACCATTCTAAAAAGGCAAAATCGAACCTGTGGAAGACTTTAACTGCCACTATTGGGCATTGTGGGGGAATAATGTGCTTTGCAGTCCTATTTTCTGATTATTATAAAATATCCTCCGAGTTAGTGACACGGGGTACACACATGAGTGTAATTTTGGTGATTTCTTAAAATCAAACTAAGGATGCCTTTTCTGGTTGCCAAGTAAGCTTAAGGTTTCTATTCAATGATATCTCGATGGTCCATGTTCATTGTGACGCTATTTTTCTAAAGATTACAACAATCCTATAAAACCTTTATCTTCAGTGACCCCGAGTACATGCCCGTGCGGCATTTTGGGTGAAGTTTTGAAACCATTCTAAAAAGGTAAAATGGAACCTGTGGAAGGCTTTAACTTCCACTATTGGGCGCCCTAGGGGAATAATGTGCTTTACAGTCCTATTTTCTGAGAAAACAAACATATTTTAAAAAACCTTCCGAGTTAGTGAGCCGGGGTACACGCCTGAGTGTAATTTTGGTGATTTCTTAAAATAAAACTAAGGATGCCTCGTATGGTATGCCAAGTTGACTTAACGTTCCTGTTCCTTGATATCTAGATGGTCCAAGTTCATTGTGACGCTACTTTTTTAAAGATTTAAACAATTCGATAAAATCTCTATGTTCAGTGACCACCGGTACACGCCCGTGAGGCATTTTTAGTGAATACTTGAAACCATTTTAAAAGGGAAAATCGAACCTGTGCAAGGCTTTAGTTTCCACTAAGGGGCACCTTGGGAGTCAAATGTGCTTTACAGTACCCTTTTTTGACAAATCATACATATTTTTAAAATCCTCCGAGTTAGTGAACCAGGGTACACGCCTGTGTATTAATCCTGAGATTTCTTAAAATCAAACTAAGGATCCCTCTTCTTGACCCCAAGTAGACTTAAGGTTCCTAAGCTTTGATTTCAAGACAGTCGAATTTCATTTTGACGCCATTTTTCTTTAGAGTTCAACAATTCTTTAAAATCTCTATTTTCAATGACCCCCGGTACACGCTCGTGAGGCATTTTTGGTGAATTTTTGAAACCATTCTAAAAAGGCAAAATCGAAACAGTAGAAGACTTTAACTTCCACTATTGGGCGTTGTGGGGGAATATTGTTCTTTACAGTCCTATTTTCTGAGAAATCAAACATATTATAAAATATCCTCTGAGTTAGTGACCCGGGGTACACACCTGAGTGTAATTTTGGTGATTTCATTAATCAAACTAAGGATGCCTTTTCTGGTTGCCAAGTAGACTTAAGGTTCCTATGTAATGATACCTAGATGGTCCAAGTTCATTGTGACGCTATTTTTCGGAAGATTACAACAATTCTATAAAACCTCTATGTTCAGTGACCCCCCAGTACATGCCCGTGAGGCATTTTTGGTGAATATTTGAAACAATTCTAAATGGGATAGTCGAACCTTTGGAAGGCTTAAGTTTCCACTATTGGGTTACCTTTGGGTCAAATGTGCTTTAAAGTGCCAGTTTTTGAGATATCAAACCTATTTTAGAAATTCCCTCGAGTTAGTGAACCGGGGCACACGCCTGAGTATTAATTCGTAGACTTCTTAAAATCAAACTAAGGAGCCCTCTTGTGGACCCCAAGTAGACTTTAGGTTCCTAAGCATTGATTTCTCCACAGTAGAATTTCATTTTGACGCCATTTTTCTTTAGAGTTCAACAATTCTTTCAAATCTCTATGTTCAGTGACCTCCGTTACACGCCCGTGCGGCATTTTTGGTGAAGTTTTGAAACCATTCTAAAACGGTAAAATTGAACCTGTGGAAGGCTTTAACTTCCACTATTGGGCGCCCTGGGGGAATAATGTGCTTTACAGTCCTATTTTCTGAGAAAACAAACATATTTTAAAAAACCGTCCGAGTTAGTGAACCGGGGTACACGCCTGATGTAATTTTGGTGATTTCTTAAAATAAAACTAAGGATGCCTCTTATGGTATCCAAGTAGACTTAAGGTTCCTATGCATTGATATCTAGATGGTCCAAGTTCATTGTGACGCTACTTTTCTAAAGATTTCAACAATTCGATAAAATCTCTATGTTCAGTGACCCCCTGTACACGCCCGTGAGGCATTTTTAATGAATACTTGAAACCATTCTAAAAGGGGAAAATTGAACTTTTGGAAGGCTTTAGTTTCCACTAAGGGGCACCCTGGGGGTCAAATGTGCTTTACGGTACCCTTTTTTGACAAATCATACATATTTTTAAAATCCTCCGAGTTAGTGAACCGGGGTACACGCCTGTGTATTAATTCTGAGATTTCTTAAAATCAAACAAAGGATTCCTCTTCTGGACCCCAAGTAGACTTAAGGTTCCTAAGCTTTTATTTCTAGACAGTCGAATTTCATTTTGACGCCATTTTTCTTTAGTGTTAAACAATTCTTTAAAATCTCTATGTTCAACGACCCCCGGGACACGCTCGTGAGATATTTTTGGTGAATTTTTGAAACCATTCTAAAAAGGCTAAATCGTACCTGTGGAAGACTTTAACTTCCACTATTGGGCGCCCTGGGGGAATTATGTGCTTTACTATCCTATTTTCTGAGAAAACAAACATATTTTAAAAAACCTACGAGTTAGTGAACCGGGGTACACGCCGGAGTGTAATTTTGGTGATTTCTTAAAATAAAACAAAGATGCCTCATATAGTATCCAAGTAGACTTAAGGTTCCTATGCATTGATATCTAGATGGTCCAAGTTCATTGTGATGCTACTTTTCTAAACATTTCAACAATTCGATATAATCTCTATGTTCAGTGACCCCCGGTACACGCCCGTGAGAAATATTTAGTGAATACTTGAACCCATTCTAAAAGGGAAAATCAAACCTGTGGAAGGCTTTAGTTGCCACTAAGGGGCACCCTGGGGGTCAAACGTGCTTTACGGTACCCTTTTTTACAAATCATACATATTTTAAAAATCCTCCGAGTTAGTGAACCTGGGTACACGCCTGTGTATTAATCCTGAGATTTCTTAAAATCAAACTAAGGATTCCTCTTCTTGACCCCAAGTAGACTTAAGGTTCCTAAGCTTAGATTTCGAGACAGTCGATTTCATTTTGACGCCATTTTTCTTTAGAGTTAAACAATTCTTTAAAATGTCTATGTTCAGAGACCCCCGGTACACGCTCGTGAGGCATTTTTGGTGAATTTTTGACACCATTCTAAAAGGCCAAATCGAACCTGTTGAAGACTTTAACTTCCACTATTACACGTTCTGGGGAATAATGTGCTTTACAGTCCTATTTTCTGAGAAATCAAACATATTATAAAATATCCTCCGAGTTAGTGACCTAGGGTACACACCTGAGTGTAATTTTGGTGATTTCTTAAAATCATACTAAGGATGCCTTTTCTGGTTGCCAAGTAGACTTAAGGTTCCTATGCAATGATATCTAGATGGTCCAAGTTCATTGTGACGCTATTTTTCTAAAGATTACAACAATTCTATAAAACCTCTATGGTCAGTGACCCCCAGTACACCCCCGTGAGGCATTTTTGGTAAATATTTGAAACCATTCTAAATGGGATAGTCGAACCGGTGGAAGGCTTTAAATTCCACTATTGGGTTACCTTAGGGTCAAATGTGCTTTACAGTGCCAGTTTTTGAGAAATCAAACCTATTTTAAAAAATCCCCGAGTTAGTGAACCGGAGTACACGCCTGTGTATTAATTCAGAGACTTCTTAAAATCAAACTAAGGAGGCCTCTTGTGGACCCCAAGTAGACTTCAGGTACCTAAGCATTTATTTCTCCACAGTCGAATTTTATTTTGACGCCATTTTTCTTTAGAGTTCAACAATTCTATAAAATCTCTATGTTCAGTGACCCCCGGTACACGCCCGTGCGGCATTTTTGCTGAAGTTTTGAAACATTCTAAAAAGGTAAAATCGAACCTGTGGAAGGCTTTAACTTCCACTATTGGGCGCCCTGGGGAATAATGTGCTTTACAGTCCTATTTTCTTAGAAAACAAACATATTTAAACAAACCCTACGAGTTAGTGAACCGGGGTACACGCCTGAGTGTAATTTTGGTGATTTAATAAAATAAAACTAAGGATCCCTCTTATGGTATCCAAGTAGACTTAAGGTTCCTATGCATTGATATCTAGATGGTCCAAGTTCATTGTGACACTACTTTTCTAAGGATTTCAACAATTCGATAAAATCTCTATTTTTAGTGACCCCCGGTACACGCCCGTGAGGCATTTTTAGTGAACACTTGAAACCATTCTAAAAGGGAAAATAGAACCTGTGGAAGGCTTTAGTTTCCACTAAGGGATACCCTGGGGGTCAAATGTGCTTTACAGTACCCTTTTTTGACAAATCATACATATTTTCAAAATCCTCCGAGTTAGTGAACCGGGGTACACGCCTGTGTATTAATTCTAAGATTTCTTAAAATCAAACTAAGGATTCCTCTTCTCGACCCCGAGTAGACTTAAGGTTCCTAATCTTTGATTTCTAGACAATCTAATTTCATTTTGACGCCATTTTTCTTTAGAGTTCAACAATTCTTTAACATCACTATGTTCAATGACCCTCGGTACACGCTCGTGAGGCATTTTTGGTGAATTTTTGAAACCATTCTAAAAAGGCAAAATCGAACCTGTGGAAGACTTTAACTTCCACTATTGGGCGGTATAGGGGAATAATGTGCTTTACAGTCCTATTTTCTGAGAAATCAAACATATTATAAAATATCCTCCGAGTTAGTGACCTAGGGTACACACCTGTGTGTAATTTTGGTGATTTCTTAAAATCAAACTAAGGATGCCTTTTCTGGTTTCCAAGTAGACTGAAGGTTCCTATGAAATGATATCTATATGGTCCAAGTTCATTGTGACGCTATTTTTCTAAAGATTACAACAATTCTATAAAACCTCTATGTTTAGTGACCCCCAGTACACGCCCGTGAGGCATTTATGGTGAATATTTGAAACCATTCTACATGGGATAGTCGAACCTGTGGAAGGCTTTAGTTTCCACTATTGGGTTACCTTAGGGTCAAATGTGCTTTACAGTGCCAGTTTTTGAGAAATCAAACCTATTTTCAAAAATCCCCCGAGTTAGTGATCCGGGGTACACGCCTGAGTTTTAATTCGGAGACTTCTTAAAATCAAACTAAGTAGGCCTCTTGTGGACCCCAAGTAGACTTAAGGTACCAAAGCATTGATTTCTCCACAGTCGAATTTCATTTTGCTGCCATATTTCTTTAGAGTTCAACAATTCATTAAAATATCTATGTTCAGTGACCCCCGTTACACGCCCGTGCGGCATTTTTGGTGAAGTTTTGAAACCATTCTAAAAAGGTAAAATCGAACCTGTGGAAGGCTTTAACTTCCACTATTGGGCGCCTTGGGAGAATAATGTGTTTTACAGTCCTATTTTCTTAGAAAACAAACATATTTTAAAAAACCCTCCGAGTTAGTGAACCGGGGTACACGCCTGAGTGTAATTTTGGTGATTTCTTAAATTAAAACTAAGGATACCTCTTATGGTATCCAAGTTGGACTTAAGAATCTTATGCATTGATATCTAGATGGTCCAAGTTCATTGAGACACTACTTTTCTAAAGATTTCAACAATTCGATAAAATCTCTATGTTCAGTGACCCCCAGTACACACCCGTGAGGCATTTTTAGTGAATACTTGAAACCATTCTAAAAGGGAAAATCGAACCTGTGGAAGGCTTTAGTTTCCACTAAGGGGCACCCTGGGGGGCAAATGTGCTTTACAGTACCCTTTTTGACAAATCATACATATATTCAAAATCCACCGAGATAGTGAACCGGGGTACAGGCCTGTGTATTAATTCTGAGATTTCTTAAAATCAAACTAAGGATTCCTATTGTTGACCCCAAGTAGACTTAAGGTTCCTAAGTTTAGATTTCTAGACAATCGAATTTCATTTTGACGCCATTTTTCTTTAGAGTTCAACAATTCTTTAAAATCTCTATGTTCAATGACCCCCGGTACACGCTCGTGAGGAATTTTTGGTGAATTTATGAAACCATTCTAATAAGGCAAAATCGAACCTGTGGAAGATTTTGAATTCCACTATTGGGTGCCCTAGGGGAATAATGTGCTTTACAGTCCTATTTTCTGAGAAAACAAACATATTTAAAAAAACCCTACGAGTTAGTGAACCGGGGTACACGCCTGAGTGTAATTTTGGTGATTTCTTAAAATAAAACTAAGGATGCCTTTTATGGTATCCAAGTAGACTTAAGGTTCCTATGCATTGATATCTAGATGGTCCAAGTTCATTGTGACGCTAATTTTCTAAAGATTTCAACAATTCGATAAAATCTCTATGTTCAGTGACCCCCGGTACAAGCCCGTGAGGCATTTTTAGTGAATACCTGAAACCCTTCTAAAAGGGAAAATCGAACCCGTGGAAGGCTTTAGTTTCCACTAAGGGGCACCCTGGGGGTCAAATGTGCTTTACAGTACCCTTTTTTGATAAATCATACATATTTTCAAAATCTTCCGAGTTAGTGAACCGGGGTACACTCCTGTGTATTAATTCTGAGATTTCTTAAAATCAAACTAAGGATTCCCTCTTCTTGACCCCAAGTAGACTTAAGGTTCCTAAGCTTGATTTCTAGACAGTCGAATTTCATTTTGACGCCATTTTTCTTTAGAGTTAAACAATTCATTAAAATCTCTATGTTCAATGACCCCCGGTACACGCTCGTGAGGCATTTTTGGTGAATTTTTGAAACCATTATAAAAAGGCAAAATCGAACCTTTTGAAAACTTTAACTTCCACTATTGGGCGTTGTGGGAGAATAATGTGCTTTAAAGACCTATTTACTTAGAAATCAAATATATTATAAAATATCCTCCGAGTTAGTGACCCAAGGTACACACCTGAGTGTAATTTTTTGTGATTTCTTAAAATCAAACTAAGGATGCCTTTTCTAGTTGCCAAGTAGACTTAAGGTTCCTATGCAATGATGTCTAGATGGTCCAAGTTCATTGTGACGCTATTTTTCTAAAGATTACAACAATTCTATCAAACCTCTATGTTCAGTGACCCCCAGTACACGCCCGTGAGGCATTTTTGGTGAATATTTGAAACCATTCTAAATGGGATAGTCGAACCTGTTGAAGGCTTTAGTTTCCACTAAGGGGCACCTTGAGGTTCAAATGTGCTTTACAGTAACCATTTTTGACAAATCATACATATTTTCAAAATCCTCCGAGTTAGTGAACCGGGGTACACGCTTGTGTATTAATTCTGAGATTTCTTATGATCAAACTAAGGATTCCTCTTCTTGACCCCAAGTAGACTTAAGGTTCCTAAGCTTTGATTTCTAGACAGTCGAATTTCATTTTGACGCTATTTTTCTTTTGAGTTCAACAATTCTTTAAAATCTCTATGTTCAGTGACCCCCGGTACACGCCCGTGAGGCATTTTTGGTGAATACTTGAAACCATTCTAAATGGGATAGTCGAACCTGTGGAAGGCTTTAGTTTCCACTATTGGGTTACCTTAGGGTCAAATGTGCTTTACAGTGCCACTTTTTGAGAAATCAAACCTATTTTAAAAAATCCCCCGAGCTAGTGAACCAGGGGTACACGCCTGAGTGTAATTTTGGTGATTTCTTAAAAAAAAACTAAGGATGCCTCTTATGGTATCCAAGTAGACTTAAGTTTCCTATGCATTAATATCTAGATGGTCCAAGTTCATTGTGACGTTACTTTTCTAAAGATTTCAACAATTCGATAAAATCTCTATGTTCACTGACCCCCGATACACGCCCGTGAGGCATTTTTAATTAATACTTGAAACCATTCTAAAAGGCAAAATAGAACCTGTGGAAGGCTTTAGGTTCCACTAAGGGGCACCCTGGGGGTCAAATGTGCTTTACAGTATCCTTTTTTGACAAATCATACATATTTTCAAAATCCTCCGAGTTAGTGAACCGGGGTACACGCCTGTGTATTAATTCTGAGATTTCTTAAAATCAAACTAAGGATTCCTCTTCTTGACCCCAAGTAGACTTAAGGTTCCTAAGCTTTGATTTCTAGACAGTCGAAATTCATTTTGTCGCCATTTTTCTTTAGAGTTCAACAATTCTTTAAAATCTCTATTTTCAATGACCCCTGGTACACGCTCGTGAGGCATTTTTGGTGAATTTTTGAAACCATTCTAAAAAGGCAAAATCAAACCTGTGGAACACTTTAACTTCCACTATTGGGCGTTGTGGGGGAATAATGTGAATACTTGAGGCATTTTTGTGAATACTTGAAACCATTCTAAAAAGGTAAAATCCAACCTGTGGAAGGCTTTAACTTCCACTATTGGGCGCCCTGGGGGAATAATGTGCTTTTGATATCACGTATTTATATAGAGTTTTCTCCTTTATTAACAAGCTAATTTGTGCGTCATTGGAGCTCTTGGGAGCTATTTTGTGCTAACTATCGTATATAGTTGTGGTTTTGTGTTTTAGTGTTGAATTGCAGGTTTTAGGGAGTTTTCTCCCTCTTCCCGAGTCATTTGGAAGCAACCACGGCTTTACGAGATGTTACGAGGCACGTAGGAAGGCTCACGAGTTCTATGGGTAGTTTAGGAGGTCCCAAGACCCCTAAACGTGAAGTTTAGAGAACGAAAGAGTCAAAAAAGGAGGTTTCCGTACTCTGTTCGGGCGAAAATAGCCCGATCGGGCGAAGTATTTATGATCGGGTATGAAAGTCGCGGACCCGATCGGGCAAGCTATGCCCGATCTGATCGGGCGAGAAGACTTGCACCAGACCCGATCGGGCACCCTCTGCCCGACCCGATCGGCTGGATGCTCATAGGTCTTGTTATGTTGCTGCTTGCGAGGCTCTTGTGCTGGGCCATAATGCTCCCAGACCCGATCGGGTGGATACCTCAGGCCCGATCGGGTGGGCCGCATTTCAATACGCTAGATGCTGGGCTACTGCGCTGACCACGAGGAACAAAGAGAGGCTCGTGGTATTTGACCCGATCGGGTGGGCCGCTATTCAGGGCTTATGTGCTTCGTGTTGCTGCCAGGACCACGAGAAGCAAAAGGTGGCTTTTGGTATTTGACCCGATCGGGTGGGTGCCTCGGGCCAGATCGGGCTGGCGCCATTCGTCGCGGAATTCTTCTTTTATTTCCTATTTTGTTTAGACTGGGGGTATTATAAATACATTTCCCCTCATTTTTTTAGGGACATCTTTCATTGATCTTTTTACTGCTTTAGACTAGTGTTACTACTCATTGTTCTTAGTTTAATTCTAACACTTTAGATTAATTTAGAGGTGATCAAACCTATTTCGATTTCAATAAAAGTTTCTGCTTTTCGTCAATTGGTATTCTTTCTTACCCTAATCTCTTTTGTTATTCTCGATTGCTTAGTTTATTTATTTAATCGTTCATGATGCAATTGTTAGGGCTTCACATTAGTTTTGTCGTTGTTAATTCGATTATGAGTGAGTAGTTCTCTTTCTAGGGTGTTAGATAGGAAAGCCATGTTTATACCATGATTGTGATTTAGACTCCTATCGATTTCTAGGGCTTGATTAGGGTGATTGTGATGTGGTTTGTTCTTTATTGAGTAATTAACGTTATTGCGCAGTTTCTTTGGTTGCTTGTGGTTAATAGTTGTTTGCACAGATCCGTCTTACGACTAGAGGCCTAGGACACGTCAGTAGTTATGATTACGTCAGTGAACATGCAGCGTATGTTGAACTATGAGCGTTGAGTCTTAACCATAGCTCAACATAGGCTCTAATCCCCCGACTCTTGATTTAGGTTTTGATAGTAGTTGCCCTTGTTTGATTGGTATAAGCATGGTGGACCGACCTAATACCCTAGGTTTTAGTCCATAGTTAAATCCTTGATTTTTCCCGTCTTTCTTAGCTTAATCATTAGTTTAATTAATTCTTCTCTAAATTACTCTGGAGTAGCTGAATTGGTTGAATATTAATTTAGAAACTCTGTCTCCCTGTGGATTCGACCCTGCTTCCACTGACTACCTTAGTTAGAGGACCGTAGGTTTATTTTTGAATAGGCGATCCGACTAAAACCTATCAAACTTTGGCGTCCCCCAAGCTAAACCTTTGCTTGTCCTCAAGCAAACAGAACATGAACATGGAATAGATTGCCTCACCCCCTAGATAAAAAGCAATTCAAAGCTCAATACATTTTCAAGACTAAGAATAGTTCAAGCAGGCATAATTCAAGTTTGGCTAATCAAATCCATCCAACCACCAATCATTCAAGCAATTTATCAAATTCAAGCATCCACAAAGCATACAAGTCCTGAAAAGGCTCTCACAAGGGTGTCACTCCTCTCTATTTTGTGGCAGGCAAAGAATATGCCCGAACACTCCCCAACCCGACCATAAATACCCTTCCCACTCACACTCTCATGTGTTTAAGAAGGTTCGATGGCGCTCATCCTAGTCAAGTCGACTCAATTAGCAGAAATACTCTTTAACTTTGACAAACTGACTCGAAATCAATCAAATGAACAATGCAGACACAAACTCAAGAGGAATTTATAGGGTTGTAATGGGGCTTAGGTGAGAGGTAGGGGATACTTTTGGGTAATGTGGTGGAAAAACCAAGAAAGGGGGAGCATAAATCATTCAAACAAGGCTTAAGATGGCCTACACAACTCCCAACAATCACCATAAAACCATGTAAAGTAACCCAACTCTCATAAATCAATGAAAAGCTCATAACAAACCCAATTTTCTAGCAATGGAGCGAATATTCCTTTATGAACTTACGTGAATGAAAGAACCAAAATTCTTTTGAGTTTCCATTTCATTTTTCTTTCATTTTTCTAAACTTCATTCACGCAACTCTAAACTTGCTTTTTCTTTTCTTTTTCCCACTCTCAAACCACAGCAAATACACTTTTAAATTCCTCAAAAACCAAACTAAACCAACAAACCAATCTCAAACTCAACCCATACAAAAGTTCCCCAAGCTAGGCTTGGAATAAGATCAAGTGAAGGCTTTGGGCTCATAATAGGGGTTTAAGTAACACGAAACAAGTCATTAGGCTCAGCGGGGGCTAAGGAGGATAAAAGTATATCAAAAATTCACTCTGAAGCTCAAGAATAAGACAAAAGAACGCCTCTATCACTGCAAATGCTACAAGTCATCTAAAATCAGACAAGTACGAAGTCGAAGTCAAGATCAATCCACTAAAGAGGAACTAACACACAAGAATAGACTGGATAATAATATGAATCCAATAGGCTACAAAGAGGCCTCACAGTCTATCCAATTCAGGTATGCAGCACAAAGTGGTCTAATATAATCCAAAAATGCTCGAAATCATAGCAATCAAACATCAAATCATAGCCTCAAGATCACAAATGCCCAGCTATCCAGAAAACAAAGTCAAATCATTTTCAAATAGAGCAAAGCAAGGGGCACAGGGAGGCAACTAAACCAGTCATGGGGACCATATTTTTTTTTGATTTTTCAGTATTTTTGAATGCAGTAAATATATCCTAGAAAGCAGTGAAAGAGATAGGGAATACAAACAGAACTCCTCCCCAAAGCTGAACTTGGCAGTGTCCTCAATGCCAAAGGGTGATAAGGACTATGCTAAGAGGAAAAACAATGTTAGTGCCCTCACTCTCGCTCACAAAAAGAAAAAAAGAAAAATAGAAAATAAAGAAAAGAATGAAAGGAAAAGGAAAAAGGGAAAGAATACGAGTTGCCTCTCCACAGCGCTGGTTTATAAAGGTCCCGCACGACCATAATCCTCCATCTCTCAAATAGGAGGGGCTTGGCAATGAGTGCCACCCTCATCAAAAATCTTTCTTCTCCAAATGTTCATGACTAGCCTCCAGACGGTGAGGCAACCTTAGGTGGAATTGGAGTCTTCTCCACACCTACTTCATCCAAAACCTCATCCCTGCGACAAGATTGTTCAAGCATAGGTGCCTTAACAGCATTGGTAAGTTTAAAAATCACTTTATCATCACCAGCACTCAGAGGTTAAGACCCAGACTTGACATCAATGACAGCACCAGCAATACACAAAAACGGCCTACCCAAGATGATAGGAATCTGGGCATCCTCATCCATATCCAACACCACAAAATCAACGGGGATATAGAATTTCCCAACCCTAACAGGAACGTCCTCTAAAACATCTAGAGGGTATTTTATAGAACGATCCGCCATCTGCAAAGTGATTTGTGTGCATTTAGGTGCTCCCATATTCAGTTTCTCAAAAACAGATGATGGCATAACAGAAACAGAAGAACCTAAATCACATAAAAGCCTTGTCAATAAAAATAGGTCCAAGATGGCAGGGTATAGAGCAACTACCAGGAACCTTTAACTTTGGTGGGGCTTTGTTCTGAATAAAAGCACTACACTCTTCAGTAAGAGCAGCTGTTCTATCCCACCAAAGTCTCTTTTCTTAGTGATCATGTCTTTCAAAAATTTGGCATAAACAGGCACTTGGGTAATTAAATCTGTAAATGGAATCGGTACCTCAAGCTTCTTGACCATAGCCAAGAACTTGCCAAACTGCTGATCGACCTTGGACTGTTGCATCCTGTGAGGAAGAGATAGCCTTGGTGTAAGAGGCGTTTCGAAACCTTCTCCTTTTTCTTCCCTGTCTGTTCAGCTTCTGCAGACAAATCGACTTCGGACGTCGAATTCTTCCTTTTCCTTCCTCTGCCACCCTCTTCTTCCCTGCAGTTGGGGTAACCTCATCAACGGGCAATGGAGGAGCATCATAAGCTATGCCACTACAAAGGTGATGGCATTCAATGTTCTCTCTGAACGGGTTGCCCTGGCAATTGTCCCTACTGCCTCTGAGCATTAGAGCTTGCTAATTGTGCAACTTGAGCCTCGAGAAGTTTGATGTGCTTCTCTTGGGCTCTTTGTGCTTCCTCATTAGATCTTTGCATGGCTAGCATCTGTCGCTCTTGGGCTCTTTGTGCCTCCTCATTTGCCTTTTGCATAGCTAAACATCAGTTTCATCACTTCAGATATGGGGGGCTCTTGTGGGTTGTTGTTTTGTGGAGGTGGGGTGGGGAAATTTTTGTGGGGTTTGGAAATTATTGTGGTTGTGGAAGTTTTGTGATGGGGGTCTTTGAAAATTTTGGGGGCTTAGTAGTAAGAGGGCTTGGGATGGTTTTGTGGAGGTGGAGGGTGGTGGTTTTGTGGGTTTTGGTAGCTATGTGGAGGTTGGAAATTTTGTGGTCTCTGCTGGAAGGCATTTGCTTGCTCCATCTGAAGTTGACAAAACTGACAGTCATACCCAAGGTGACCACTGAACACCACATACCTCACAGTAAGATGAGGTAATGGGTGCTACAGCAAACATAGCATTGATACTCAAAGGAGGTGCTGCTGAGGAAGAGGAGTTGAAGGTGTTAATCTGTTGACTCGACTTCGCCATCTGCGAAGTCAATAATGCAATGGCATCTCTACCTCCAGTACCCTCCTCGTGAGGCTTCGGGAAGTGGAATGATCATTGGCTGCGAGGTTTGATAGAAACTCGTAGCTTCCATCCATGCTTATCCAGAAAAACTCCTCCAGCAGACGAATCAACAATACTCTTCGTCTGAAACTGCGGACAATTGTAGGATATCTGCGTCAAGAACAATTTGTCCATGTTGTGGTGTGGACACTCTCTCTGTAAATCCCTAAACCTATTCCACGCTTCCCGTAATGTTTCATCAGGCTCCCGGGAAGCATTATCATTTATTTCTGATTTCTGCTTTGTTTTGGCGGTGGGTAATACTCTCTCAGAAATGCGGCAGAAATCTCACTCCATTCGGTTTCCTTCACATCGTTCAACCACTTCTGGGCTCTATCTCTCAATGAAAACTCGAACAACATGACTTTGGGTTGATCTGTAGTGACACGGCATGTTTAGCAGTTCCGCAAAGTTGTTGAGACCGTTGCAGATGATTTGCCGGATCTGGTCAGTAGGATGCCTCGCCAAATGTTTTTGCTGGACCATGCTGATAAGTCCAGGCTTGATTTCGAAATTTGCTTCGGCAATGGTGGGCATAGTAGGTCCCGTGGAGAGACCATCTGGGTTGGGCACCCCATATGACTCCAGTGACTTTGACATGACTGAACTCAAGGTGTGTATTCCAGAGGTGTTCGGCTGAACATATGCTTTTCTTTCTACTTTATCTTTCGGATCACTTTGGTGTCCTAGTAAGATCGGGGTCCGCTGGAATGGGGGAACCGTTTCTTTGGGACCTGGGCATACAAAAGAAACAAAAAGCAGCAGTAAAGCGATACCTCGATTGCAACAATGGAAAGTTCCAATGAGGTACAGAGAAGTAGACCAAATAATCGAATAAAACAACTTTGAAAACTTTCCGTCTCCCAGCGCGGCGCCAAAACTTTTATAGGGGCCCCCTTAGGCCATATGAGGCCCTTTGATGAGCTTAACATGACCAAAAACCGAGACACAGGATGGGTTACAATCCCACCTCCGTAATTACGACCAACCATAATAACCCCGACTCGGGAGGCATTTAGAGGCCTCTTTGGGGCCAGGGGCGCCCCAAGATTTACAGAGACCCTATGAGACCCCCGAAGTCACTTGTAAAAATAATCACCCTGCCCGAAAATGTTCCGGTTTACCAGTTTTCGTAGACTATTACTCGCGCGCCCGACCACGGCAAGGGGCCCAGAGTCGGATCTCGCCCGAGGTTCTATAGAGGACCTCCTTGGGCCATATGAGGCCCCCTAGAACACTTAATATGACCCAAAACCGGGCACGGATGCCTTCGATCCAGCATCATCGTAATTCAGACGAAGTACGATAACGCAGGCTTCAGAGCCGTGCGTTTTAGGGCCCTTTGGGAGGCCAGAAGCGCCCAAAGATTTACAGGGACCACATAGGGACCCAAGAGAAAGCACCCGTCAAAAATTTCGTGCCGAAAATGTTCCGATTTACCCGTTTTCGTGGACTATTACTCACGCTTCGGCCACGTCCCGGGCCTTGGTCGGATCTTGCCCAAAAAATTTATAGGGACTCCTTGGTCCATATGGGGCCCTTTGGAACCTTAACATGCTGAAAAACCGGGAACGGAAGCCTTCCAATCTCACCTTCGTAATTCCGACCATTACCGAAAAACTGGCATTAACAAGGGCCATGTAGAGGGTCCTTGGGGATAAAAGCGGCCCAATGTGTACAGAGACCCTATAGGCACTCGCGGGAAGGCACCCGTCAAAAATTACCCCCCCGAAAATGTTCGGATTTACCCGTTTTGAGGGACTATTACTCACGCCCCGACCACGATCATGGGGTCGAGTTCGGATCTTGCCCAAAGTTTAAGCGCTCCTTAGACCACGTATGAGGCCATTTGAGGCTTGGAACATGTCCCAAGCAAGGCACCGGATGCCTTCAAATCCCACCTCCGTAATGACCGACCAATCCCGATAACCGGCTCCGGGAGGCCATGCCCTTTTAGGGATTGACCCCCAAAATTTACAGAGACCCTATTGGGACCCCGGAGAAGGCACCCGTCAAAGTAATATCCACTCGAAAATGTTCCGATTTACCCGTTTTCGTGGACTATTACTCAAGCCCCCGCCCACGTCCGGGCCCGGAGTCGGACCTTGCCCACAATTTTTTAGGACCTCCTTGGGCCACATGGGGCATTTTGGAACCTTAACATGACCCAAAACCGGCACCGGATGCTTCTAATCCACGCCTCCGTAATTTCGACCAATACTGATAACCGATTGAGGAGGCCATTCAGAGGCCCTTTTAGGGATTGAATCCCCCTAAAATTTACAGAGACCCAAAATTGGGACCCCCGAAAGGCACCCGTCAAAAAAAATCACCCTGCTCGAAAATGTTCAAGTTTGCACCTGTTTTCGTGGACTATTACTCGAGCCCAAGCCACGTCCAGGGGGCCCGAAGTCGGATCTTGCCCATAATTTTTTAGGGCCTCCTTGGGCCATATGAGGCCCTTTGGAACCTTAACATGACCTAAAACCGGGCACTAGATGCGTTCCAATCCTACCTCTGTAATTTCGAACTATCCCCGATAACCTTGTGACTCATGAGGCCATTTAGAGG